>VDFB02326750.1:0-23407 GCA_007258455.2 Sequoia sempervirens | reverse complement strand
TGTTTCCCAGATGTCCTTAGAAGATTTTTTTAACTTTAAATGATGTAAATAAGGTTTAGATAAACTGAGTCCAATTATAGTCAATGCTTTCTTATATTTTACCTTCCATTTTTTAAGTTCATTTGCATATGTTGGCTTTGTCACTGTATCATCAACAATTTCCTAGAGATCTCTCTCAATTAACAATAATTGTATATGCAGCCGGTATTGGCATGGTGTGATGGTTTATAGGTGGCATTTTTGTTCTTGCCACCAAGGTTCAAACCCCGTTGGGGTGGTATTGTTGAATGGTTGTATCCAGTTCATAGCTCTGGTCAAAAGCGTTTACCCCTTGAATAAAAAAAATAATAATTGTATCTGTATTTTCCAACTGTGAAAATCATTTCCATCAAACATTTCATAAAGGCTTAATTTATCCATTTTGTGGTGAATAAAATGTATCCTTAAAAAAAACTTATATCTCCAATATTCCCCACACCTTTATATTTTAGAAATAAAAAAGTAAAACTCATGAAGAAACCCTAAACAGCATGCCTTGATAGAAATTTCAAACAAAAAACATTTGAAAAACTGTTTATTTAGTTTTTAAATAAAAATCATTGGCGGAGCCTCTGTACTTCTCAAAACGTGACTGTCGATGCTCTAATAGTATTCACTTATCACTGCCAGGCGGGGGTCTGCAAGAAAATATGGTCGTCAGAAGAGGCATTCACTATCGTTGCTTGTTTTGTATTTCAAATCTTTAAAATGCTTCTAAAAGTTCAAAATGCCTTCACAATTTTTCAAAAAATTTGCATGCAATATTCAAACCAAATTAATCTTCATCAAACACCCAGTCTACTCCTTCAAATGCTTGGCACTTCTAATGATTATTGTGCCCAAAAAGAACATGGAGAAGCATCAATTTCAATGCCAAGTTTGAACATATGCTTGTAGTATATTGGGGAATTTTTTAAAATTTTGGGATGATAACAATGAACATAATGAAGTGTCAAACAATGGAAATAATTAACACAGTGGAGAGAAAGAGAAGAAATGCAGATGAATTATGGATTCAAAAGGGTTTTGCACATGGTCTACATTGCTCACCTGTTGAAAAATGAAAGAATGGTAGAAAACAATAGCAGTTGCACGTGGTCTTCACTTTAGTACCATTGTAAACACCATTGTGAGAAAAAACAAATGAATGGAGGGTGATGGTGAACAGAGAGAGGTCCAAGAAGAAACCTGCTTTGATACCATATTGAAATGAGAGAGAAAAAATGAGATTTCTCTCAAAATTAAAATCCAGTCATTCACATTGCACCAAAAATCTATTACAAAGTATTGGCATTATAAGGCCATTTTTCCCTAATGAAACTAATTACAGGAATATAACTTCCAAAACCTAATTTATTTATTAAATTAACAATAGCATGTTAATTTATTTATTTAACTATTTTATGTCATGTAAAAAATTCTAATAAGAATAACTAACACTTTAGAAGCAAAATCTCTTAAGGAAATCAAATCTAAAAATAAAAGTAAGTATGCACATGGATCTCCAAAAAAGTGACTTGACGGGAGTGACTCTCTCTTTAGAGGAGTTATATGTATTGAGAAAAAGAGTTTATGAAGATGACGACCTCACAAACAATTGAGTGGTAGCTATTATGACCCAAATTAATATTTCCAAGGGAAATAAATTAAATTATTATGATGGTCATTTGTAAACTATGATATATAGTGAGTGGAAGTTAAATAGTGAGCTCATTCTTCATACATGACAATCCCTAAGAAAGTTAGAATTTTTAGGAGTAGAGCAATTAACAAAGTTAGGAATGACCAAGAAATCCTTACAAGGAATTTTGAATCATCAAGCAAATCAATTTTAAAGCAAGGAAGACAAAGCTACAAAGGAGCCACATAAATAGAGCTCAATTATAAATATGGAATCAAAGGAAAGCACTACATCACATAAGGAATTCAAAACATTCCAAAGGATGATTTGGGATCCCGGTATTATAGAGAGGTTTAGTTAGATGGAGTTGGAGATTAAATCAATATTTCTCAAGGACAAGAAATTTTTAGAAGGGTGAATTATTATGTCCCATTTCCAAACACAAGTCATTAGAAGACCCTTAACCTATTATTTTAATTTCCAATAGCATATTAGGGTGGTGTATGGGAAATAATTTAATAATTCAACTTAAGCTGACAAAAAGGTAATGTTATGTAATATTCATAAAAGGTAACTTATATCTTAATATTCAAAAGTTATAAAGTATGTTGTGTGATCTCATAATATTTTTCTTGTAAGAATGACCTCAAGGACGACTATTTAGGATGGGAAGTTTAATGCAAGGCTCATCAGTTTCTCCACTTTGAGACAATGGTGAAAAGGTCAATGACAAATGTATTGATCTTGTCTTCAGGAGTCCACTATGGCCAAAGTAGGGAGGTTGTTTTAGATCGTAAAATAGGAGGTTATTAATTATATCGTGGTGGTGATTGGATTTGATGCTTGGGTCACTAGCTATATCCATGACTGTAGGTTTATGAGGTTTTCTTCTCCAATCTGTTGGAGGCCTTGAGGGATAAGTCCTTGGCTCTCAACTTGATCCCCAATCTACTAAACCTGAAGTTGTGTCCTCTGGTTGAGAGCTTTACCACAAGTTTGAGCATTATTTCATGTGGAAAATGTATTGTTGGTGTCTTTGATGTGACATATACAAAGAGAAAAAACAATATTTGTTGAGGTCTTGTAGTTATTTAGAGAAGGTGTTGACCGTGGAAACATGACAACTTTTCATTTCTATATTAGTAACTACGAGGATTTATTGACTCTTGAATAATCTTTGAGGGTTAATGAACTGTTGAATGGTATTATTGGATTGAAAGCATGGAAAGTTTAAATGTGCTCTTTATATTTGTTGTAAACTTTATCATTGTTGATCAATATATGGGAACTACCCCCACCTTGGTAACACTTATAAAAAGAAAATCATAAAGTATCACTAATATTGGAGTCCAAAAGTAATGTTATTAAAAATGAGACTTTTTAGACACTTTTCAAAAATATTTTGGAGTGATTTTTTTTTAAGAAAAAGAGAAAATATTATTATATTCCCTTAAAGATACTATAAAAGGAATTGGGAATTAAAGAAGATCATTCATTATATTGTTACAAAAACCCTTTTCTCAAAGATTGTGTAGTTGGTGTTCATCTTTTGGTCAAAGGACAAATACCATCATATTGATCATAGGTAATCTCATATAGGGATTACAAATGTGTGAGAAGATTATTTCAAGAGAATATTGAGGATTTCAAATTTGTTTGGTTTCCAAATTTGAGTCTATAAAAAAATATCAATTTGAGAGTATTTTAGAGTATATTTTATTGAAAACTACAATGATAAATTTACTTCTGGTGTTGGTTGATTGTAATATTTTCATCATTATATTATTAACATTTTTACTAGTCATAATATTATATTTTCTTATATGTTCAAATTTCTAGTCGTACCAAATTATAGTAGTTGTACTTATTCATTTTGTGAGAGGGATCTAATATAGTTTTGAATGATTTACATGTAATGGTTTGTGGAAGGGATGAACTCATCTAAGGTTGAAGGTTATTAAAAGGGAATGCCTTTAATTAAGGTGTGTATCTTTCATAAAGGCATAAATTTGTTAATATTGGTTGTCATACTCCTTAAAGGGCATCACAATATTTGATATTGCTGGAGTAACATTCCTAAGGTAAAGGTTCACTCTTGAAGTCTATTGTAGTAAATTTAATTATCATTCATTTTCAAGCTTTTCAAATCTTGGGGTATGCAACATACCACTTAGATATATTTATTTTATATTTTGGAGTTACGCTTGTATGGTTCTATTTAGTGTTAAATTTTTCTTTCAATTTGTAATAGTTAAAGATTTCATATTGTAGTAACTAGTTAATATTTATGTTGATTAACTTGATATTGTAGAATTTTGTAATTGCTTGAAATCATATTTTTTTCATTTTAATTTTCTCTATGATTTACCACATGAAATATATAAATAATATTATAAGTATAGATGGCTATGCCACAAAGACATCAATGAATTAATTTCATTTCCAATATTTTAATGTTAATATGTGTGGTTGATTGCTAGATTTAATATTAATTTTATAGTTGATTCTAGAAGACTTGCCACCAAAACTACCTTCTATTATTTTTAGTTTTTGGTTTCGAATTAATCTAGAAGGCTTTTCACTAGAATAAGTGTTTTATTACACTTCCAAATTATTTAAAATATGTAATATTGAGTTGTGTGGCATGTTGCCAACTATATTTTATTATAGTATCATTTTAACCCTTTCAACCTATGCCCACATTACGATATTGGAGATCAAAAGGTGTCAAGGTTTCATGATTACTCATCATGAAAGTGAAAATTTGAAAAAAAAATAGTTCAAGAGACATTATATAATTACATAGATGTTTTAAGTCGTTAAATTATCATAATCTCATTTCAAACAAGTGTCACGTAGTGGCTAGTACTTGCCTTTATAGTATTTTAATTATAGTATTTTAAATTTAATAAAAATAAATACATAAGTTTTGTTAATGTGAATAAAATTAAATGTTAATTCTATTAATTATAGTATTAACATAATATTTAAAAATGTCACGTTAATGTTAATTTTTATTAAAATTATATAAATAATTAACATTATAATGTAAATTGTTGATGGCTCTGCTCGCGTTTGCTCGGTACCGAGCTAGGGCATTCGAGCCCTAGCTTGTGAAGTGAATTCCTTTCTGATTGCTACATTGGCTGGGTGGGGTGTTGATTAGCATTGCGGGGGGGCTCCTTTTCCTGTTCTTCTGTCTGGTTGCTTCAGCCTAGCTCGTTTGGGTCATCTATTTGTTGTGCATGGGGGTGTTTGGCGCCCTTCCTTTGATCTTTGTGAACAACTTTGTGGGCTGGTGTGGTGGTTTGGATCTACGGTAGTGTGCTGAGGGGTGGCGGAGAGTGCTTTCCTCTGACTTCATGGGGCTCGGTTTCCATTGTGGTGTGGGTGTTGCACACGGATTGTGGTGGGGAGTGGTCTAGCGGCTAGGTAAACCTTTGTTCCCCTTGCATGCCTGTCTTGGGCAGTGTGGCGGTTATGCCTTGTGGGGAGATGTCTCGGGCTTCGCCTGATATGGATTTTCGTGCTGCGGTTGGATCGAGATCGCCAACCCAAGGAAAATGTTTTGATAATACTCTTTTTTCCCCGGATACAAGGTATGTGGGGAATAACTTGACAGGGGGTTTGCACATTTCGAAGATTAACGGATGCCTCGAACGCTGCAAGGAGAGACCCAAATTGGTGATTTTCGATTGAAATGATTGCTGAGGATATTAAATATTATTCACGACATTCTCTTTATTGCAAATTTCTAGGAATGAGAGTTTCTTTGCAATTCTTGGATTCTTGGGCCCGAAGGACTTGGGAGCTGGAAGGAGAAATGGATGTTATGTTGCTTGCAAATAACTACTTCATGGTTACATTTAACTACTTAGCTGATCAAAATAGGATCTTTGAGGGAGGGCCCTACTTTCACAATCAAGTGGGGTTGTTCATCAAGCCTTGGCATGCAAGATTTAATCCTTCTGAGGAGCTCCCGAATCGTGTTCCAATTTGGGTTCGACTGCCTAGGTTCCCAGTCGAATGTTGTCATGAGGATGTTTTGCACCTGCTTGCCTCGATTCTTGGGAAACCAGTGGGGCCTTCAACACAAACCCTGGGTAAGAAAGTTATGACTTTTTCTCGAATATGTCTAGAAATTGATTTGAGTAAGCCTTTACCATATGCTCTAGATATGTGTGCAGGTCCTCATTCTTAGGTGCAGCAACTGGATTACAAGACCCTTCCCTTCCGTTGCCGCCTTTGTCATGAATATGGTCACTTGCTACGTAGATGTCTGAGGGCCAGGCCTGCGGAGCCTCACCCTCCACCGTCTCCTCGCAGTCATCCTGGTGGTGATAAAGGGAAGAATCATGCTTCAAATGAGGTGGTTAGGTTTGAGGGTTTTGTTCCTGTTAAGGCTCACAACTGGAATAGAGGTCAAAAGAGGACTTTGAACGAAAGACAGGATGAGGATACTTTTAATAGGTTTGAAATCTTAGATGATCTTGGTTAGTAAGAGGTTAATCTAGGGTTAGTGAATGTGGATCAGGGAGTGGTGGGTTCCGGTGTGGAGGATCACACTGATTTGCAGGTGGGGGCTCAGGTGTTGTCAGGTCCAAATGGTGAGTGCGTGAAGGCGGTTGGGGATCCTGCTTATCTTGCTTGGAGGGCGGGCTCAAATGGGCTCAAGGGCATCAAGCCCTCCCCTCACTTGGGCATTTTGCAAAAAGATGGCAAGAAGGGGGGTTTGGAAAAAGCCTCTAAACTTGGTCGAAAGAAGGATTTGGAGAAGATTAAAATGATAGGGGAGACTTTGGTGGAGTCAGGGTTAGTAAAGACCCTGGATTCTCATTTTTTGACTCCTTTGAAATGATTGTTATTTCATGGAATGTTAGGGGCCTGAACAGTGGCCCTCGACAAAAAGTTGTTCGTGAGTTGGTTAGACATCATTCTCTTGATGTTCTCTTCCTGCAGGAGACTAAGCTGTCTGTTGATGGTATGTTGGGTTTAGTGCCTAAGTTGTGGAGGACTAGTGAATTCCAGTGTATTGGGGCCCAAGGATCCTCGGGGGCATGGCTTGCTTTTGGAACCCTCATAAGATTTGGCCTCTATGGTGGCTCTCCTTTAAATCCTCTCTCTCCATGGTGGCTGTGTGGTCCGAAATGGGGGAGTCAATTTTACTCTCTAATGTCTATGCACTAGTTGAGTTCCAAGGTAAACAAATTTTATGGTCCAATATTCGTTTGGTTCGTAGTTTGGCTCCTTACTAGCCTTGGATTATAGCGGGAGACTTTAATGCTATTACCGAGTTAGCTGAGAAATGGTGGGGTATTCCAAGATTGGAGCCTTCTACATTGTTGTTCCAAGATAATATATTGACTCTTAATCTTGTAGACATCAAGCCTAGAAATGGTCTATTTACTTGGAACAATAGAAGGGTGGGAGATAATTACATTGCAGAACCCTTGGATCGGTTCTTGGTATCCTGCTACTAGGTTGGGGTATGTGGTCTGCTAGCTCAGAGGTTTTAGATTGGAGGGGTTCAGATCATTGGCCTATTCAGTTCGTGGTTTCTTCTGCTAGGGTGCCTCGGACTCCGTCCTTCAAGTTTCAATTAATGTGGCTATGTGACCCTGACCTCCATGGCTATGTTGTTGAATGGTGGAGGTATGGTAGACCTACCTATGGTACTACAATGTATACTTTTGCTAAGCTTCTTCAATATGTCAAGTATCAGCTCAAACATTGGAATCGCCACTGCTTTGGTAACATTTTCTTTGAGAACAAGGCTGCTCAAGCGAAGCTGGATGGTATTACTAGGCTGATCTGGGAGAATGGGGTGTCTGAGAATTCATTGTGGGAAGAGGCTAGAGCCTTGAAAGCTCTGGAAAAGTGGGAACTAAGGGAAGAAGTCTTCTAGAAACAAAAAAGCTCAGATCGATTGGATTCAAGCGGGAGACAAGAACACTGCCTTTTTCTTTAATTCGGTGAAGGCTAGGCGTCATGGAAATTCTATCTCTTCTTTGGTTAATGTTAGGGGAGAGTCCCTTTCTTCTACTCAGGATATCACAAATGAAGCTGTGCAGTATGTTTATTCCTTATTCAAGGAGGAATTGCAGGGGAACTCTGATTAGGAAGCCCAAGTTCTTTCTTATATTCCTTCTTTGGTCTCTGAGGAGATGAAGGAGCATCTGATGAGGGATATTACGTTGGAGGATTTGGAGAGGACTATTTTTTAGATGAAGAAGGGGAAAGCTCCAGGTCCAGATGGTTTCCCGATAGAGTTCTTTCAAGAATTTTGGGAAATAATCAAGTTGGATTTGTTAGTTGTTGTTCAAGAGTCTCAGAAGAATAAGTGGATGTTACGGGCTTTAAATTCTATCTTTCTTGCTCTTATTCCAAAATGTGATGATGTGGATAGGTTAAGCCTCTTTAGCCCCATCTCTCTTTGTAACGTTATTTATAAAGTTATCTCTTGCTGATAGATTGAAGAAGTGGCTTCCGACATTGATATCTGAGGAACATAGTGGTTTTGTGGCGGGTCGTCAGATTTTGGATGGCATTGTTATTGCTACAGAAACCATTCATTCTATGGCTAATTCTAAAGAAAAGGCTATGTTCATTAAGCTGGATATGGCTAAGGCTTACGACAGGGTTAGATGGTCTTTCCTCCGAAAGGTTCTGGATGCTTTTGGCTTTGGGGAGGAGTGGATTTGATGGGTTATGAGCTGTGTGACTTTAGTTTCCTCTTCTTTATTAATTAATGGGGAGCACTCTGAGCTTTTTGGTGCTTCTCGGGGTCTTCGACAGGGCGACCCCCTCTCCCCCTACTTGTTTCTTCTTCTAGCTAAAGGTTTGGGTCGATTGATAAAAAGGAATGTTGAGACAGGTCTCATTCAAGGATGGCGATGGGGAGGTGGATTACCCCCACAATCGTATTTACAGTTTGTGGATGACACTGCTTTGATGGGTTCGGCCACCATTAGGGAGGCTATGAACATGCGCAGGGTGTTAGATGTCTACCTTGTTGCTTCTGGCCAATTAATTAATGAGGGCAAATCGTCTATCCTCTTCTTCAATACTCATGTCTCCATTCAAAGGAAGATTGCTCACATTTTAAGATTTCAAATTGGGACTCTTCCGTTGACCTACCTAGGGATTCCCATTTCGATTGGTAGACAGTCTCATGATTCCTGGAAGGCTATCTTGGATAAATTTTGGGTTAAAGTCACTCATTGGACCCATCGGTGGCTATCCTTTGCTGGTCGTGTGCAGCTGATTAAGTTTGTGGTTCAAGCCCTCCCTATCTATCGGTGTATGGTTCTTGTGGCACCTATGAGCTTTGTCAAGGAATTGGATTCCTTGTCAAGACAATTTTTATGGGCTGGTAGCTTATTGTCTTCTAAATGGAGCCTTGTCAGATGGGATATTGTGTGTAGTCCAGTGCAGTTTGGTGGTCTGGGGTCAGGTAGTCGCTTTTGTCTGGTACTGCTCTGGCTACTAAACTGTATTGGCGGTGGTGTGTGGAATTGGATCGTGTGTGGGCTAGGATTCTAACACAGAAATACTTCCTAGGGTCCCCTCAGTGTGATATCCCTCAGTACTCTTTGTTGGGGAAGGGATCGGCGATTTGGAATACTCTTAGGAAAGGGGCTGCACTCGTTAAAGACGACTTATTCTGGATTTGTAAAAGTGGGACTGAGGTACATTTCTGGCATGACTCTTGGGATGGATACTCCCCCATTGTCCTTCAGTATCCGCATTTGTTGACCTTGAGCCAGAGATTCTGTGAAGGGGGATGGACCAAGGTGAGTGACTTTAAATCCCTCTCTTATCAGGGGTAGCTAGTGGTGGCAAAATGGAAGACTCTGGACGAATGGCCGATTAATGGTATGGTGGAGGAGTGTGTTGAGCTTCATAACATTATTTCCCGTAGGAGTTGTAGTTCCCTTGTAGATAAGGATGTGCTCTCCTGGTCTCCTAACCCAAAAGGGGCCTATAGTGTTGCCTTTGGATATCAGGTTTTGCGCTCTCAGTGGTTGGAAGGGGGGAGGTCCAGTGGTGGAAGAAAGTTTGGAATAAAATCTCTTGGCCGAAGTGTAGCTACTTTATTTGGATTTTGGCTTGGAATAGGTGCTTGACTTGGGATAATATTCAGAAGAGAGGTTTTTTGGGTCCGTCTAGATGTGTTCTTTGTGGGGATGCCGAGGAGGACTCTGAGCACTTGTTCTTCTGTTGTTCCTTCACTTTACAGCTCTAGAATTTCTGGTGGGGTGTCTAGAAAATCCTTGTGTTCATGCTTCTTCCTTGGTGGACTTTTGGGGAAGCCTGGGGAGACCCCCCTCCTCGACTACTTTCTTGTAGGACATATGGTATGTTGGACCCATCTTTTTGTTGTGGCAGGTTTGGTTGGAAAGGAATAGGAGGATTTTTTGAGGCGAAAACTTGTGGTTTCAGCAGGTTTGGTTTTGAATAATGGGTATGATCCAGGAGACGATGGAGGCCAAATGTGAGGTTATGTTGCCTTTGGAGAGAGAGGATGCCGAGATGATTGGTCGGTTGGGTATTCAGGGGTTATCTCCGGTTTCTGCTTGTGTTAGAAGGGGAAGGCATGTGAAGCAAAAAGTCCAAAGGGTGGGGAGGTGGGTTCCCCCTTCAGCTGAATTTTTTAAAATTAACGTGGATGGTTCTTCTAGAGGCAATCCCAGTCTCGCTGGGATTGGAGGGGTTGGCAGAGATTCTTCTGGTTCAGTGGTTTTTCTCTTTTCTATTCATGAAGGTCTTTAGACTATCAACAATATGGAAGGCCTAGCTATTCTTTACACTATGAAACATGCTTATGCTTGGGGGTGGCGCAAAGTTATTTGTGAATCTGACTCTCAGGTCTTGATCAACTTGCTTAAGGAACGAAAGATTGATGATGTTAGCTGGCGTTTGGCTGAGGTGGTGCAGCAGATTCTACAAGTTAGTTCTGTGATGGAGATGGTGTCATTTGTCCATATCCCAAGGGAATGGAATAGGGTAGCTGATTGTTTAGCTAAATGGGCTTCAGAGAATGTGGATGGTTGGAAGGTTGAGGGGTGGGAACAAGTTTCCCAAGACTATCGTCAGGATATGGAGAGGATTCTTGCTAAGGATGGGATTGGTATTGGGGTCGGCTGATTTTTGTCATTTTCTTTGTTGGTCTTGGGGGTTTGGCCCTTTGATGTCTTGTAAGGTTCTGTTCTGATTTTCAATAAAGTTTTTACCCCTTTTTATTCAAAAAAAAAAACATAATGTAAATTGTATGATAATACATGTTTATATTAATAGAATAAAAGGTATTATAAAGATATTATACATATATTAAAAAAATCAAATGATAGTATAATATAATTAAAAGAAAAAAAATGATAATTATATAAATATAAAATTTATCTAATAATTACGTAGTAATATGTATAATACACTATAAATTTATTATATTATATTAAATAATATTTATTGATTATATAATATAAATTTAAAAAAGATTTTTTTAAATTATTTTATATTAAATAAAATATAAATAAAATGAAATGATTATATAGTAAAAGTATATAGAAGGTATATGAAAAATTCCTTGATTATAGATCAAACACAAAATTCGTTTTTTTCTTGCTCTGCAACCTAGGGTTTCGTAATTTCTCGACGTGTGTAGATGGGGGAGACTTGGCCCTCCTCCACAAGGGCCTCAAAGTGGCGACGTCTTCTCTCCCTAGTTTCGCTAATGAGACCTGGCAAGCAGTCGGAGGAACTATGTTTGGAGATTTGGCCCCCCTAGATGGTGTTTCTAATAAACCGGTTCCTGAAGGCAGAAACCACTCTCAGCCGAGGTCATTCCGGGACATTGTGGCTGGCATGGAGACATCTTTCCTAGAGGGCACGGGTTTCACAGTGCAAGATGGTGGCAGCGAGGAATTTGGGGGGCGCGGAAGAGGTAAGTGCCCTCCTGGCACCCAAAAAATTGACATTATGGTTCCAAATGAGAAACTTATAGATGCTCTGTGTGAACAAGATAGTAAATTAAAAAACGTTGCTATTTTCTTGGCCGCCTTGGACATAAATAAGGTTCCGGCAAGAAATTTTATGGATGAGTGGTTGGAAAATGTATGGGGGAGAAAAATGGGGATTTCATTTTCTTTCTGTAGAATGATACAAAAAGGGCTTTATGTCATTTTTCTGAAGAATCATGAGATGCAGCAAAAAACCCTAAACAAGCAGTTTTGGAATATTGGGGATAACATTTTTCGGGTTGTGGCTTGGTCGCCTGATGCCTTGGAAGACGAAGTTTTGGCTTTGTCTAGCTCTAGATGGCTGGTCATCAAAAACGTACCCCCAAGACTATGGGCATTTATCCCTCTCCTTCTTGAACCATATGGAAAACTGCTAAGAATTGACAATACCATATCTGTTCTTCCCCATGCGGATGCCAGGGTCCTGATTTTGATCCTGCCCGGAGTGGATCTACCAGATGCCTTGCTTCTTAAACTAGGCAATGGAGACAAAATGTGTGGCCTAGAAGTGCTCGGCGGCCTGAATGCCTGTTATCTCTGCAGGAGAGAAGGACACATAAGGAGGAATTATCCTCTGATTGCCAAAAAAACCAGCAATATAAAGAGTCAACCAAAAAACCAAGAAAAAACTAGGGCACGCCATGATACCACAAGCCCCTGTAAATCATATGGTGAGGTTAGCAATCAGGATCATAATCACCCACCCGCCTAGTGTGGTTTTCAAAAAACAAATATAGATCATGAGGAAATTACACCAAGTTCCTCAAACCTTGAATGTGCTCGGGGGATAGAGGTTACTCTGGGTGGCAATGGAATAGTTGAAATCCCCAAAGATCTCTCGTAGCCATGGTCTGGAGACACAGAGGTCGGCTCTTGGGATAGTGATGACCTTTCTGAAACAACAGGTATAGACACAGACTGGGACATGGATCACAAATTGGAGAGAATGGAACTGGAAACACAAATCAAAAACCCTGTATCTTTGGACGCCTCAGTTCCCACGAAGAATGGAACCCTAGAGGGGGAGGAATATCAGCCCCCCTCCACTGGAAGGCTCCAAACTTGACTCCCAAGCAAGGGACAGCATAGAGAGGAGCCTAAACCAAGAAACTGAGGCACTATTTGAGGGCAACTCCAATCTGAATAAGACATCAAATAAGGAGAGGAAAAACACCCAGCAGCTAGCAATAGAGAAACTACGAAGTAGATCAAATGGGGGGGAAGGAAAGAATTTTGTCCCTAACAGTGAATCTTACTACTTTAAAAACTTCAGAATCTCTAAGGAAGACCCTGGAAAAAAGAAAGTATTGGGAAGTGCAGAAACAGAGCCAGGAAAAGTGAAAAACATAATTAATGCCTTGGAGACCAATCTGATGCCCACTTGCATCCAACCTGCCACCACTGATGTACTTGTTGTAAATCTGCATGTTGCCAAGAATGGTCTAGGTGATCCCCATTCTGGGGATGGTAAGAAGTGCACCAATGATGGAGAGTTTGGTGTAAGTGGGGGTGAGGTTGAACTACCCAGAAACAACAAAACCAACCCAGGTGATACTACTCTCTCTTGCCAAGAGGGTATCAAGGATCAAACAATGAACAGTTGTGTTACTCCAAATAAGGGCTCGGAGGCCACTGAACCTTTTGAGGTTACTAGGGAGAAAACTCCTACGG
The DNA here is from genome assembly GCA_007258455.2 of Sequoia sempervirens. Taxonomy (NCBI): domain Eukaryota; kingdom Viridiplantae; phylum Streptophyta; class Pinopsida; order Cupressales; family Cupressaceae; genus Sequoia; species Sequoia sempervirens. Next base: position 10,057 of record VDFB02326750.1, on the reverse strand, counting down.
GAATCACTGAGGGAGAGGGTAAGGCGGACATTCCCCGTAGGTCAAGAGGAAGACCAAAGAAAGGGACTAAGACTATAATCCCTGAAGGAAAAGGAAATCTTAAACTCCTGACAAAACAGAAAAGGAAGAAACTGAGTGTCTTTACTACAAGCCCAATTCCCAAAAGATTGGAAGTTGACCAGAAGGTCCCTAAATTTTTTGAAAACTTAAAGTTTGATAAAGAACAAGCCTTAAATAAGTTCCCTAATGACTCTTAACTGTATTTCATGGAATGTAAGGGGCCTTGAGTCTCCAGATAGGAAGCAAATTGTCAGGAGATTACTCAATAGTTGCAAGGAAAAAGATGTGGTGTTGCTACAGGAAATCAAAGCTATTGGGTTCATGTTGGATACGAATCTCAGCTTCATATGGAGAGATTCAATCCACATTTTCACCCATCATGAGAAAGGTAGGGGGGTGCAGCAATCATCCTCTCTAGGGATTGGGGACAATATGTGGTCAGGAAAGGGGTCTCACCTTGCAATCGTGTTGTTTGGGTAATATTGAGAAAAGGAGACCTCTCGTTTGGCATCTGCTCAGTCTATGCCCCCAATGAATACAGTGAAAGGAGTAATGTCTGGAAATGGTTAAGTGAGCTTGACAGCCTCCCTTGGATTCTCGGGGAGGACTTTAACATGATTGAAAGACAAGAGGACAAACTTGGTGGAGTTGATATGGATTGGAAGGGCAACAAGAAATACTTCTGGCTAAAAATGAAGAATAAACTAAGATTGATAGACCCACTAGAGGGACAGAAGAAGGACTTCCCCAGCATATGGTATACCTCGTGTAACGCCCAGAAGGGCAGCAGAAGGATATATTCCAGGTTGGATAGATTCTATTTGAATAGAGATTTCTTCATCCCTAAGCCTCTTAGAGATGGGTGCAAAGTGGAGGTTCACCCCTTCACCCTATCTGATCATCACCCCATAAAAATAAGGATATCCTTCAGCAAGGGACCAGGGGTTGTGAGGAGAAAGGATGGGGGATTTTTCCTGAACACCAAACTGCTGCAAGATAAAGACTGTTGTGATGCCATCAAAACACTTAGAATATTAAACAATGGCCTACACAAGAGAAAAAGTGCCATAGAAAGATGGAATTTGAATGTCAAGGGGTGGAAAACTCTTTTTCAGATTGTTGGTAGAAAGAAAGCAATGGATAGCAGGAAGTTGGAGGGTATTCTGCAAGAAAATCTTCTACAAGCAGAAGCAGGGCTCCAAAAAGACCTCGAGAATGAGAACCTAGCCAGCAAGATGTCCTTAGCCAAGGACTCGCTAAGAAGGCTGCAAAATAGCAAAAGTCAGGGGCTGAAGGTTAGATCTAGGACTAATTGGTTGGCAAACGGTGATAAAGGCTCAAAGTTCTTTTTTAATCTGCTAAGAGAAAAAAAAATTAAGGAGCACATAGAACAGCTTTAGGTAGGTGAGGGAGCTTCTGGGGATCAAGAGGTAATTAAGAACCAGTTTTTCCTCTTCTACAAAAACCTTTTCTCCTATGAGGAAGGTGGAAGTGGCAGGGCCAGTGCAAGGAGGCTAATCAATGATATAATCCCAAGGAAATTAGAAGAGCAAGAGGTGGAAAAGCTGGGCCAAGAAGTGTCCAAAGAGGAAATTCTAAAAGCAATTGATTCCATGCAGAATGATAAAACCCCAGGTGCTAACGGTCTTCCGGCAGAATTCTATAAATCCTTCAAGGAGTGGATAGTGGAGGACCTCTTCTGTGTCTACAAGGAGGCGCTGGAGATGGGCTCTCTGGGGAGGGACATCAACAAAGGTATTATCAAGTTGTTCCCAAAGGATGGGGACAAGACCCAAGTGAAGAACTGGAGACCCATAACACTGCTAAATGTCTCATACAAGATTTTGGCAAAAAATTTGGCAAGGAGACTAACTAATGTTCTGCCTAAACTCATCAGTACAACTCAAACAGGCTTCATCAAAGGCAAATATATCTTGGAAAACCTCCTTACGAGCTGGGAAGCTCTAGAATGGGCCAAAAACACTAAGCAAGAAGTTGCTATCTTATTGTTGGATTTTGAGAAAGTGTATGACAAGATTGAATGGTCATTTATAAGGCTCAGTCTTGAAGCTTTTGGGTTCCCACATAATTTTTGTTGCATGGTAGTCACTTTGTTCAAAGATGCAGTTTCTCAGGTTGATGTAAATGGCTCCCTTACAGAAGAGTTTTCTCTTGAAAGATCAATCAGGCAAGGATGTCCACTGGCCCTAGCACTATTTGTGATTGCATCAAAAGTACTATACTATGTTCTCAGGACCGATATGAGTTCCCCAAAGGTAAGAGGCATAGTACTGCCAAACAATGATGAACTATTGAATGTCCAGTTTGCAGATGACACAACTCTTTTCCCCTTGCTGGAAGAAGAGAATATCTCCAATTTGATGAACAAACTGAACATATTTTGCAATGCTTCAGGCACAAAAATCTCTCTCTCTAAATCAATCTTCCTAGGTTGGCATGATAGGCCCCTAGATTGGATTGACAAATTTGGTATACAATGGGGAGGCCCATGCAAACAGGTGAGATATTTGGGAATCCCTTTTGCAGTGAGTCCGAACCTTAAGGAAATGTGGGAATGGATTAAAAGAAAAATTGAGAGGAAGTTGGAGAAATGGAACAAGAATTATCTTACCTTGGCAGGAAGAATACAAGTCTGCCAAAAGATCCTCTCCTCTTATAGTTTGTATTTTGCCTCGATGTGGCTTTTTTGCAGCTACCAGGTAGATCAGATTCAAAAGAGAATCTGGGGATTCCTCTGGTCAGATGGAAAAGGGGGTAGAAAGAGACATGCTGTAAAGTGGAGCTGGTGCTGTGTAAGCAAATTTGAAGGTGGGCTGGGTCTTAAGGACCTGAAGATCCAGGGCATTGCACTAGCTGCTAAGTGGATCTTCAAGGCTTTAGATGGTAACGAGCCGTGGAAAGTCTTAGTCAGGAGCAATGTTCAAAGGGCAACCCCGAAGATCGGAAAAAGTTGGAGGAACCTCCCCCTCAGTGACCTCCTCAGTTGTCCCCTCCCTATAACCCCAGAAGGTTCAGTGGTTTTCAGGAGCATTTGGAAAGCGTGGGAAGAGGTAAAAGGGCACATTTGTAATGCTCAGGCCATACAGGGCAAGCTGGTTTATACTCATAGGTCTATCTAGTGGAATCTTGACCATAATGGGAAACCCCTGGCCCTCCTGCAGGGGTGCTCAGTGAAGGCCTGGAATTGCAAGGGTATTAAGCACTTTTCTGACATCTTGAACAAGGGCCACCTAATAGGTTGGGACCGACTGAGCACTAAGTTTCACTTACCAACCACCCAATGGAGGACATATACAGTCTTGAGAAAAGCATGCAAAGGTTTGGAATGGTCGGTTAACACTAAAGACAATATTAAACAATTCCAAGAGTTCCTTTGGACTAATGGCTCCAACATTGGGAGCCTCAATGCTAAAACTATCTATAATACCCTTGCCAAACAACAGGAAACATATGACTACCTAAATAGCAAGTGGAATAAGAACCTGCATAACACTGAATGGTCTAAAATTCTATCTAGTAACTGGGTTAAAATAATTGTGCCGAGGAAGGCATGTTTCAGGTGGCTTTTGATCTTCCACAGGTTACCATACAAAAACAATACTAATGAAATAGAAAATTGTAGAATGTGTAGAGTTCCAGAATCAATCTCTCATATTTTCTTTGAATGTATATATGCAAAAGAAGTTTTGAATTTGTTTTTTAACTAGCTAAATGTTTGGAGTAGTAATGGCACTCTTAGAATGGATAGAACTATTCTATTTAGCAGCAATAAATTTGGCAAGGAACAAACTATATTTTGGTCTTGTCTCTCAACAAAAATTCTATGGCACATTTGGAATTCAAGGAATAATGAAAGATTTAATGGGGACATGAGGGTACTTACTGAGTCCTCATGAGGACTCATCATCCAAAAAATTGTTGTACAGGTCACATTGGCTATGAAGGCATCCAAACTCAAATTTCTCAATTTCTTGGAAGATGGCAACGTTCAACCCACCATGAGGGAAGCCAGAGTTGGGCATACTTGGAAACTAGGGAAGCCCAACACATATATCTTTCTCCAAGCATTGGAGATCTTTCAAAAAGTGTTCAATAAAAAGGTTGCTAGAGAGGCACAATTAGAAGAAATTGAAGCAGTAGAGGTTCTTTTGGGTATGAAGGATCCAACAGGCCGTGAGGATGCAACAAACTAAGGAGATGAAGTTGTTATATTTTTGTGTGGACTTGGATCATTTTGGCAGGGTAGTTGGGATCTCTTGGATAGACAGAAGTTCCTTTTTGTTGTAGGTCATGAGGCTGGTATTGCATTTTGGGCAGTAAAATTGCTATCTCAGTGGTAGACAGGTTGGTATCTTCTACTGTAAATCAGATCGAGGCTCTTCCTTCAGCATAGTGACTTTTGTTGGCAACCACTTGGACCCTTTGCTGCAACAGTCTAGCAGGATATCTTGTACTATTTTATTTTTTTTTGAAATTGGTATGTAATGATTATGTAAATAGCCATAGGCTGTATTTTTAATGGGAGGGGCTTGATCCTGCTATTATCTATGGGGGGGTGGAGCTTGTTGCTCCTTGATCTCATTGTATAACTTGTTGTTCAAATGATTTTCAATACAAAAAGTATGAAAGAATTAAATAATTATTATTTAAACATAAAATTTATATAATAGTTTTGTGCAATAATGAAGATTTTGTTGAATGTAGCCAAAAATAATAGTTCTTAGTTCTCAAACTAGGCAAAATAATAGTTCATTTTCACTTTTCCTAAAAAATCCTCCAATAACACACAAACTTCAGCCAATCATATCATGAAAAATAATTTATAAAATTAAATATTTTGTGTCTACTTTTTACAAAATTGAATTCATTTTTTCAAAAAAATATTGTTTTTAATTGGCTGAAAGCTAACTTATTTGTTGATGTAATTAAAAGTGTTGTACCTTGTCCTAGGTCATAATTACACCTTAGTTAAGTTTACTTAGGGACAACATAGGAGGTTGTTGGAGATTTTCCACTTTTGGTGGACTTGACATGTCATTAATTTATCACTTCCACCTTTTGTGGACACGTCATGTGATTATCTCTCTACCTTTTGTGGTGATTATCACATTATTACTTTTCCACTTTAGGTGGAGTGATAGCTTTTCATAGTTATCTCATGTCATAAGATTACGACACTTGTCATAATCTTATGCCCTTCTATTTTCTCACGCTATATAACCAAGTGGGGTCCCCTATGTACATTTGCTCATCAAGTATTTGCATTCATTGATAAGAATACGCCTATTCTTGTCATATTGGGTTTCTATCTCTTATGCTTGTGCTTTCTATTAGGCCTCTAGATCTTGGGTGGCTACCTTCAGAGCTAATTCTTACATGGTATCAGAGTTATTGGAGTGCCTTTGGATTGTCATTTTGGAGAGATTCTTGAAGGGTTCTATTTTTGGCCTTGTGTTGCAGGTGCATTTTGGGAGCTTGGTGCATCAGATCTGAGCTCACCATTGCGTCCGGAGTATCCGAGATAGTCAAATTTTCCCTTTGTTTCGTCTCAATTGGACATTGGAGGCCAAATCTATAAAGGGTTGAAGATTGAAGGTGGTTGCCAGATCTAGGAGCTAGCTACCACTACAGAGCATTTTCAGCCAAAAAGGACATTGCCATCATTGCCATCATGCTTGGAAGGGCCAAAACTCCATAGATCAATTGCCAAATCATCCAAAATTGGAGCAAGTTGGGTTCATCTAAGGCAAAAAATTGTTGGTCAATTTCGGTAATGTTCTAGCCATTATGATACCGATATGATTTTTATTTTTTGAAAAATATATATATTTAATATTTTCCGGTGAATTTATTTTGTAAATTTTTGTATTTTGTGTTTTGTATAAAGTTTTATAAAATAGAAAAAAAAAAACAAAAACAAGTCTCCATACATGCAAAACAAACTTCGTAATTTGGTGTGTATAGCAGAGCGTACCGCTTTGTCGTACTGTAGGTTGTACCGCGGGCCCATAGGCTCCACGCGACCCCTTGTCCTCCTTCCACGCGACAACGTCTAATTCACCACAGCCCCACCTTTGCATCGGCAGACTCCGCTCCCACTCACCGACAATTGTGATTTAAATCGGCTGACGACTTTCAAACTCCGACGACGTCTGGAGAATATTACATTAAGCGATGAGCATATTTTGTCCATAAGTAAAGAATATTCTGGGTGATCAACGATGACAGTGATGTCCAAATGACCGTCAAATTTAACAATGTAAACTGCTAACGTCAGTACTGCGTCATCCTGCTTTTTGAAAAATTACACCCCTCATGGATTCAATTTTCAAATTTGCAGTCCAACTTTGAACGTTCATATCTTGGTCATTTTGAGGCCTTTATTGGTGCAATTTTTTTTTATTTGGGCTAATTTTTCATGTACTTCATAGTGGTGCAATTATTTTTTGATTTTGGTGCACGAATTTTCCATAAAATTTGATTTCTCTCAGGTGGAGCTGAATTGTCATCATTTTTGCAACTTCCGGGGCTTCGTTCAGGCTCATACGAACTCCTTTTCAAGTGCTATTTTTTTTTTAAAGTGCATTATTTTTTCTGAACTTCATAGTGGTGCTATCAATTTGTAGTGATTGTGATTAGAAATTATACTTTCAACACTTGGTCATTTTTGGCCTATTTTGGTATTTGTAAAGATAAGATCTCAGTTTGGTATTTTGTATAAATCATTTGAGTCTATTGTAGCTTGTTAAAGGCTGTTGTAAAACACTAAAAATCAGAAGTCCACTTTGCTTGGCTTGCAAGTGGCCATTGTACACGCACTAAGTATAAAGTGCCCAATCATATTTTTTGGGGGGGTTCTTTGATTGAGTGAATTTGGGGGGTGTCTTGTGTGATTGTGCCTCTCTCTCTATCTTGTTCTCTTTCATTTTTCTGCTAAGGGTTCTCCTAAGTTTCCTTTGTTAACTCCACATAATTATGCTTCTTGGAAAATTGATGCATGGAGTAAGTTAATGGAAAAAGGATTAACTCATTATATTGATGGAACTATTGTTGCACCATCTGATCCTAAAGTTGATCCTAATGCTCATATGGATTGGCTCACTAAAAATACTATGGCTCTTGGAACTTTAAGGAAATATGTATCAAAATATCTAATATTTCAAATTGAAAAGTGTAAAACAATAAAAGAGGCTTGGGAAAAGTTTGGTCAATTGTATGGTCAAGTTGATGAGATTAGAAGTTATCAGCTTGACAGTGATCTCACAATGTTAGATCCCAAGAATTTTGATACAATCCAAGACTATGTCACTAAGGAAAATGAGCTAAGAGCACAACTTAAGTATTGTGGAATTGATAAGAAGGATGCACAGTTGGTCTACAATTTGTTGGGAAAGCTTCCATCAGAATATGCAACATTTGTTTCTAGCTTCCAAACCCATCACTTGACAGTGGGTAGTTCTTTCACTATGCCTTCATTTGATGCATTCACAAAAATGTTGATGTTAGAGCAAGCAAAGTTGACAAGCATGGGGATTCTCAAGTCTTCAAAGTCCAAAGCTTTGGTGGCTAATCAAGGGAATCAAGGGACTCAAGGAAAAGGTTCCAACAAGAAGCATAAGCAATCTAAGCCAAAGACACAACAAGATAAAACACAATCATCCTCTCCAAAACAAGGGAATTCTCCACAAAAAGGGAATTCTTCATCTTCTCCCAAGAAGGGAAATTCAAGCAAGAAGGAGAGACCAACTTGTTCATATTGTAAGAAGTTTGGTCATGATGAGCATCATTGCCACACTAAGCAAATTGATGAGTTGAAAAACATCATCAAGAAGAACAACATCAATTTGCGATCTGCCTACAAGAAGAAGGATTCATCTCCTTCCACTTCCTCACAATCAAAATGAAAAGGGAAAGCATTTGTGGCTAATTCAGGTTCTTCACAACAATGGATACTTGACTCGGGTGCCACTCATCATATGGGTTCTTCAAGGGAACAATTTTATTCTTTGGAGCCATCTAAGGTACCTCACATCTTCATAGGAGATGATACTCAAGTGGAAGTTGAAGGGAAAGGTTTGGTTGCCATGGATAATGGAACATTTGAGAATGTTCTCTATGTTCCTAACTTGAGTGCCAATCTTCTTTCAATCTACCAAACCACTCACTTTAGAGATGGCAAGAAAGTTGAGTTTCTACCAAATTTAGTTGTGGCCAAAGAACTTAAGGATGATGCCTTGGTTGCAGTGGGACAATCCAATTACAACACACAACTTTACTCATTCTCCCAGTTTGTGCCTAAGTCTCCTTCTACAGCCTTGCTCACTCATTCAAATTCAGAAAGTAAGTTATGGCATGAGCGGTTTGGAAATCTCAATTACCGCTATCTTCAACAACTTAGCTCCAAGGATATGGTTACAAGACTCCCTCAAATCAGCTTTTCTAAAGGTGTATGTTCAGGTTGTTCCATGGGTAAGCATCCAGAAGAGAAGTTTGAAAAAGGGAAGTCTTGGAGAGCTTTGGAAGTTCTTCAGTTGGTTCACAGTGATGTAGAAGGTCCATTTCCAGTGCCATCATTTAGCAAGGCTCACTATGTTCTCACCTTCATTGATGACTACTCTCGCTTCACTTTGGTCTATTTTCTTGTTCACAAGAGTGAAGTGTTTGACAAATTTCTAGCCTTCAAGACTCATGTTGAGAAGCAATAAAGGAAGCAAGTCAAGATTCTTTGCACAAACAATGGAAGGGAATATGTGAACAATAGACTTGAGGAATTCTGTACTCTTGAGGGGATTGATCTTCAACATTCAGTTGCATACACTCCATGACAAAATGGTGTTACTGAAAGGAATAATAGAACCCTTAAGGAGATGGCTAGCTGTATGATTCATGCTCGTTCTCTTGGTCCTCAATTTTTGGCAGAAGCTATCAGTTGTGCCACTCACATCCAAAATTGGGTTCCTCATAAAGCTTTGAAGGGTATGACTCCTTTTGAGGCTTGGTATGGTAGAAAACTGATTGTGAGACACTTCAGAGTTTTTGGTTGTCCAGCTTGGGCACGCATACCTCCGGAGAAGTGCAAGGCATTGGAACCTCAGAGTAGGCCTTGCATCTTTGTTGGATATCCTAAAGGTGTTAAGGCATATAGACTTTTGGATCCAAAGACACATGAGCTATTCATTGAGAGGAGTGTTCACTTTGAGGAAAGCTCTCCTAGCTTGGCCTCTAATCCTCCTCTTCCTTCCTTCATAGTGGAAAGTGATGATAGTGACTTAGATGATGATTCTTCCTCAACTTTGACTCGCATGATCACACCTTTGTAGGGTCCACTTGTAGTTGAGGCACCTTGTCCTTCCTCTCCTACTAGACCTCGTTGGGCTCGATAGACTCTTGAGTCAGCCGGTTCTCTTGTTGGGGATCCTTTTGATACTCGAAGGACTTGGTCACAACATCAAGATTTTCCACATGCTTATATTGCTAGTGCTTCAGATCCACAATCCTTTAAGGAGGCTTCAAGCATTCTTGAATGGGATTCAACAATGGAGGAAGAGTATGGTTCCTTGATGAGGAATCACACATGGGATTTGGTTCCTCTTCCTAAGGGGAAAAAGATGGTTCGATGTAAGTGGATCTATCAGACTAAGTATGCAGCGAATGGTAGTGTGTATAAATACAAGGCTCGACTTGTGACAAAAGGTTTCTCACAGGTTCCAAGTGTTGACTATACTGAGACCTTTGTAGCTGTTGTTAAGATGAACTCCATTCGCTTGACACTTGCTATTGCTACAACTCATGGTTGGGTTGTACATCAGATGGATGTGAAGAGTGAATTTCTTCACGGGGATCTTCATGAGGAGATTTTCATGGAGCAGCCATAGGGATTCATACAAGATTCTTCTTTGGTTTACATATTGAGGAAGTCTATCTATGGCCTCAAACAGGCCCCTAAGGCTTGGTACTCCAAGATGGATTCATTTCT
>VDFB02326749.1:0-14720 GCA_007258455.2 Sequoia sempervirens | reverse complement strand
TGATAGTTTGAAAGATAAAGAGGATGAAAATATAGGTCTCCCTTCCATATTAGATTGAGATTGTATTTTTGGAAAGATCAGTTTATGTTATGATGAATCACTTGAATATCCAAAATTTGATAACAAACCTTTGGGTCTTGATTTAGAACAAAGGGATACTTGCAGCTCTTATGGAGGTCAAGAGGAAGAAGCAATGGAAGATGTGGAAGAGGAAGTATGTTCACTTAGCAATGAGCAAGTTTAAGACTTATTGACCATGGAATATCAGAGGCATATACATGAAATGGGTCATGAAATTCTATGGCTTGGTCCCATAAGCTTTAAAAATGATAATGTTACTTTTTGTACAAAGTGATATATTTCTAGTTATTTTTCCTTCCACAAATAAAAAAGATAATGCCACATCAAATTGTCAAGGATAACGTCGCATCAAATTGTCAGGGAAATAGGTATGTTGATGAAATTGTTATATCTTTATCCAATGATTTTGAGTATTGTTGTGATTTTGATCCCAATGGATATGATCAAAATTCATTTGATCACAAGCATGGTGTACACAATGATGAAGGAATTCTTGAAGCTAATCAAGAGCCTATGTCTATCCCTATTCATGAGGAAATAAGTAAATCAAAATTAGAGATCTCTAGCTCATGTGAGAATGATTTTGATTTGAATATGATAAATAATATGTTCAAAATTGATTGGTTTAGATGTGCATTTTGATGAATATATGACTTAGAGACTGGTTTCACTACCAATTAGTGATATGGAAGAGATGGAAAATGTTTCTAATCAGGTTGTCTCAAAATGTTTAGACCAATGTGAGAAGCATTTAGATGATGGAATGAACAACATAAATAAGCATGATTTCTTTCCATCCCATATACCTAGGGGTTGTTTTCCTAGTTTACATCAATGTCTTTATGATGATTTTACATTTTCTATAGAAACTCATGGTCTTAGCTATATGGTAAATTATAAGTGTTTTTAGTTTTCAATTCAGATGGGATATCATTTCATGATACATGATGATGACCAGAATGGTGGAGGATGTTGCATTGAAAGTAAATATTCCTTGTATGAAGAAATCATCATGAGTTCATTACATAATTTTGAGATTATTCCTAATTTTGAACTGGAGAATGGTAAAGGAAGTATTGGAAATGTTAGACATAGTGTTGTTTTGAAAATTCTTAATGATGGTGGATATAGCAAGGTCGATTGGATGAGTATTTTCAAGAGGAATTTGATGAAGTCATATTAAAATAAGGTATATGATAGAGGTAAGTTCAAGCCTTTCTTTTGGGTGGCCTTGGGCTATCAATTATGGTTTGAGTTTCATACCATAACAGATCATGGACAAATGTGATCTTTCTGACCTTTTTTTCCAAATGAGTAAGACTTAGTTTGCTCCCTAGAGATTTCAATTATTTCTATTCCCACAAGGGGTATACATCCCCAGAAGGATGATCCACTACTGGATCCTCAAATTTCTATCAAAATTTGGTAAAATTTACGGTTCCCATGATGAAAATTTTGATTACAGTACTCAAAAAGTACATTTATAATCTTTTCTAGGAGCTTACTTTGTAAAATCACAATTGAAAGCCTATTTAGTTTCATGCCAACTAACTTTACAAGAACATTCATGTACCATATATGAATGTTTATGTCCGGTTTCAGCCTCCTATGATCAGATTTGACAAGTTTTTGAAGCATGAAGTTGGAGGGTTATCGAATAGTTTGTTGTTTGTACAGTGTTAAATCTGCCAAGGAGGCCAACTTTGGATGTTTGTATTTATGAGCTGCATGATTTTCATGAAAAGATAATAGGTTTTTCAAAATTTCCCAATGTCAATATACTTCCATGTCCATTTTCAAAGCCGAGCAACATTTGTTTTGTTATTTTTTCAAAGTCAAAAGCAAATGGAGTTTTCAAAGTTTTGATGTTTGTAGTTCCAAAAACTATCAAAGTGGTCAACTTTGACCTTTAATATTTTGGGAAGGAAATGGATTTGTGAAAAAACCTCTTGCACACATGTTCTTATGACTTAAATGAACTAATTTCCCTAGTGTAGGCTTCCTAGGAAGAAAGTTATTATTTTTTCAAAATGGTGACTTGATGGGTTGTAGATGGATTTTGATTGGTGCACTTTCATAAAAGGTTGTGTAAGAAACTTTTATTGTTAATATTTTGCAATCTTGAAGACTTCATGCAAATCTGTTTTGCAACCACACTCCCCTATTATTATTCAACATGTTAGTGAATTTTCATGGCTCTGGGGGAATATTTGATTAGTTTTCGAAGGTGATTTTGGAGTCTACTTGTGGAAGATATTTGTAACAACCTTTTTGTACACTTTGAATTAAGAAGATATGTCAAGCTATGAAGAAATATAATCTGAAATAAACTGGAAACTTCAAAATAATCTTTGAATATAAAAGAACTACCTCCTAGATTCTTGCAATTTGTTCAAAAAATTTCTATCTCATCTCTACTTCCATAAACTCACCTACAAGATGATATGAAATATGCAAGTTTGAAGCAGTTGAGGATGTTTTGGAAGATAAGGATTCTTCAAATGAATTCTCAAAGTTTTACTATTCTGAAACAATCATCTTGTCTTAAAACATTCTCTACTCATTTGACTATTCGAGGTTTTATAGGTCTATATTGTAAAAGCACTACTCTTTCAAATTGTCATGTTCATATAAAAGGTGCCTTTGTTGATGGATTTTTTTATACAATTTCCCAACATAGGTAGCACAAAAGTATGATACCTCTCTTGAAAGGTAGAAATTTGTAAACAAGCTACAAATCACTACCCCAAGGTCTCTTGGGTGTCAGGTGATGACTTGCTTGGAATGTCTCAGTTGGTTCATGTGGTTTGTTGATAATCACAAGGTAGTCTTACAGTTGTTAATTTGGAGGGAGATTGGATCCTTAAATGGATTTTGTGAAATTCTAAAATGGTATTTTGTTGTTGCAAGTTCAGGACAATGGTCTACAAGTCCATTCTTGACATCAGATTTAGCCTTATGATGATGTTGGAACTTGGTTTCAACTTATACTTCAAAGAAAGGTCAAAATGGAAGGGAAAGGTAAGAGTTCCTAGACCTAAAACTACCAATGAACAATGATAATGGATGACACTATAGTGTACAACCTTCCTAAAACTAAGCTCCACTTAAGCAAATCAGCTAATAGTCTCAAGACACTAGTGCTATCTTCTAAAGCCTACAGATTTTCAACTATTTATTCACCTTAAAGCATAAATGAAAGATGAATTTTAAGTGCAGTAATGAATTAATTTTCAAAATAGCTTTACACTATTTTTTATCATCAACAAACAACATAAAGCATGAACAAGGAAGGGCATCAACACAACAATATTCTTCAAGATCAATGAACAACATTCACTAAACTACTAAAAGCATTGAAAACACATAGAACAACAAACTAAATCTACTCAAATCTATCAACTATGAGGAGATGAATCACGAAACATGAGAGAAACTCAAGAATCCACCAAAAGCAATTAATTTCTATTGAAATTTCAACAATATGTCATTACAACAACTCAACTCTCTCTTTGAAAATTAGTGGAGACCACCTATTTATAGTTTTTCAAAAGAAAAATGAGTGGCCAAGATTTAATCTTATTGTATGGGAAAGATTCATTAAAAATTAAGGTTTCACCTACCCCCAAAATTTAATAGTTTAAAATACATTTCTTGTCTTTTCCTTATTTTGTCTCCTAGTGGCTCAACACTGTAGCCTTGACCATTTTCTCTGATTGGACAAACGCCTAGGAAGAAAAATCCATGAAGCTTGGTGTTAGATAATCTACTGAACCTTCTTCCATATTTTTATGAAAATTTTCCCTTATCTTTTTGCATCTAACTCATTGGTGGGCACATCTGGATCTGTCATGAGCTTGAGGTAGTCCTTGCTATCCATTTGATGTTCTTTTCCTCAACCTTAGTGCTGGTGATCTATTATAGCTCAGCAAAGCTATCACAGATCTCTTCCATTCCCTCCATCTACTTTTATATGTGCCTGAACTTGATACACTAGTAGAATTTGCAAATAAATGACTACATGACTAAAAATTTTAGTCACGTGACTAACACTAGTAGTATTTGGAAAATAAATGACTAATTTGGTCATTTATATGTGACTAATTTGGTTATCAAGTAAAATCACAACTAAATGACTAAATAAATGACTAATATCAAACAAATAAAAATGACTAGATAAATGACTAAATAAATGACTAAATAAATAACTAAATAAATGTGCTCATTACTAAAATCTTGGCCATAATTTTCATTTTACTAAACATACTCTAAAACCTTCATCAAGACCTTATTTTCAATCGTAGCCCATCATAATTAATAATAAAATATTATAAATAAAATTACTAATAAATATTTTTGGTGGAATAAATATTTTGTTTTGTGGTGTCATTATATGAACACCAAATTTTCTTCTAAATTGATGAAAAACCACCAAATTATAAAAATTAATGAAAACCATAAGAGAACCTAGCAATCTAAAACCCAAAAACCTTGACAAACAAAAAAATAAGCAAAAGGAAGAGAAAAAGAAAAAGATAAGAATAAGAAACCAAATAATTTAAGAGGAAAAAGGACCATTATTTTTTTATAAGCATAATTTTCATTTTAAGAAACATACTCTAAAACCTTCCTAAAGACCTTATATTCAAGGTAGCCCAAAATGGACAAGTAAAGTGCATCATTGATTTTGGATTGCAACCTTTTCCCATTTTTTTGCGTCGGAAATGATTTGTGTAGAATTTTGAGGTAAGTCACTTTCCATGGTTTAAGTTAATTTTACTTTTCAAATTTGTATGTAGTCATGCCATATGATCCATAGCTACTTGTTGAATAACAATGATTATGTTCTTTTTTAGGCTAATTAATGAAAATTAAATCCATCTTCTTTTGTAGAAGTTAAGGGTTTATATAGAGAACTTGGAATCAAGATTTTTTTATTCTTTTCTTTTTCATTATGAGATGTTAAAAGTGATCTTTTGTTTTTGAAGTTTCCTCTATCAAATTGTATAGTTCACAGGAGAACTTACTTTTATCTATAAAAATGATATTAAGGGACATGTAGATTGAGTTTTCTATACAAATTTTAGAATTTGAACTCTTAAAATTAGCTTCCGCTTTCTGAGGGGGCATGCAAATTGCTTTTGAAGTTGAGTGTAAAAAACAGAGTAGCATGTAAAGAAAAAGGATGAACAATAATAAAGTTAAAAGTGGCTCTTCTTATATCAACCATGTAGAGTACAATGAAAGGAGTGTAGGGATGCTAGGGGTTTAACATTTATAGTCCTGTGGAGCAGTAGTTCAATTGTATAGTAGATGTCATCCTACTTTTTTTGAGAACTCTTACTAAATTCCCAAAAATAGGAGTTCCCAAATGATTCCAATAGATATTATAAATAGAAAACAAACAAAAATATTTTCATATAAAAACAACAAGAGCTGATTCATAGGCCCTATGAAAATCTCTAACTTTTTGGCTCCCCTTTGATACTTTTCTGCATACTTATAGATTACATCTCCACAATTAATATGGACTGGAAGGGTTGAAAGGGAACATGTTAGTCTTTTCCGTTTATTGGAAATAAAGAGTTTGAAGTTACTGAAAGAATCAAATGTAGCTCTTTAATCTAGATGCTTTATTCTCATTCGGTTATTAATATATCTAGATATAAACCATGATAAATTAAATCAAAACTAGAATAAATGTCATGAAAAATACAAGAAGAGATTAGTGATCAAATGAATCATGGAAATGAAACCAACTCTATAAGCCATAAAAAAAATGTAATGCAAATGAGAATACATTCCTTCAAAGGAGTTGTCATGGATAAAGAATCATCCTCCCTTAGTTCTCTTGTGAGAATGCCTAAAATCTCTTCAGTTATCCACAATATCCACATGCTATGAGCTTTGACACAAAGATTGTGCATAGTTATTCTTAGTTTATTCAATTTGGTGCTATTATTTTTATCCTCTGATTCAAGCTTCAAACCAACCCCTCTCATTAGTATTTTTCTTCCAAAACTATCTAGAAGAGGGTAATCAAAATAAATACTAGAATATCTAAAAGTTGAAGATCCTTTCCCTCAAACTAAAGCTTTTTTCTCAACAAAATAGAGTTGAGAGAAGCCAAGAACTAGTGGAAGGGAAGTTGAATGAAAACTAAGAGCAACTAAAAGCCTTCCATTTCCACTATAACTATAGGTTGTAGTGTCTCCTTGTTCATTTTTTTTGGCATCTCCTCATTTTTCATTTCATGATAGAGAGCATCTAAAAGATGTGCAAGATGTTCTTCAATATCAACAATCAATGTTGAGATAAAACAGAAGCATTGATCTTGCAAATAAGGTGCTAAATCATTTATCCTTGAAGGAGATTTATGTGCATGAATAGAACTTAGGAGGTCTTCCAGAATATTCTTGGACCCCTCATCTATGGTATCATTTATTTAACTAACCTCGGTTCCAAAATAAGCATTAAGGAAACCAAACTAGTCTTCATCATTTGTCATCATAAATCTAAAACTCAACCCAGGTAAATTAAATTTTTTTAGGTCCCCTCTCTTGACAAGAAAACCCCCACTAGTAGTTAATTTCTGCAAATGGATTTCAACATCTTTGTAACTTTCTAGAGATGTAACTATGGCTTCAAGGAATTTACCAAGCTTAAATCTAGTTGACCTCCACCCTCATGCTCTTGTTTCAATTTAGTTTATTCCCAACCCTACAAATCATAGATTAATAAATGTTAAGCCTTGAAATCATGGAACAAAAAACTATAGAAGACAAAGCAAGCATACAACATTAAAATTGTTACTTGAAGTACTAAAAGAAAAGAAGCAATAGGAAGTTTGATATACAATCAGAAAAGGGCATTTTATGAGGCTTCCTTAAGGAAGCAAATTAAAAATTAAATAAAATCATGCTTCAAATTCCATTTAAATGTGCAATTGTATAGTAGATGTCATCCTACTTTGTTTGAGAATTCTTATTGAATTCCCAAATAGGAGTTCCCAAATGACACCAATAGATATAAATAGAAAAAAAAACAACAATATTTTCATATAAAAACAACAAGAGCTGATTCATAGGCCCTATGAAAATCTCCAAATTTTTGGCTCCCCCTTGATACTTTTCTATATAATTATAGACTACATCTCTATGATTAATATGGACTGGAAGGTTTGAAAGGGCACATGTTAGTCTTTTCCATTTATTGGGAAATAAAGAGTTTGAAGTGACTAAAAGAATCAAATGTAGCTCTTTACTCTAGATGCTTTATTCTCATTTAGCTATTAATATTTACAGATATAAACCATGATGACTTAAATCAAAACAAGAAGAAATCTCATGAAAACTACAAGAAGATATCAATGATTAGGTGAATCATGGAAACAAAACCAAATCCATAAGCCACAACAAACTAAATATGTAATTCAAATAAGAATATAGGCCTTCAAAGGATTTGTCATGGATAAAGAATCATCCTCCCTTAGATCTCTTGTGAGAATTCCTGAACTTCAGTTATCCACAATATCCTCATGCTATGAGATCTGATACAAAGATTGTGCATAGTTCTTAGTTTATTCAATTTGGTGCTGTTATTTTTATCCTGTGATTCAAGCTTCAAACCGACCCCTCTCATTAGTATTTCTCTTTCAAAATTGTCTAGAAGAGGGTAATAAAAACTAGTACTAGAATATTTGAAAGTTGAAGATCCTTTCCCTGAAATTGAAGATTTTTTCTTGACAAACCAGAGCTAAGACGAGCCAAGAACTAGTGGAAGGGAAGTTGAATGAAAACTGAGAGCAATTAAAATCCTTCCTAAGAAAATTGCCCTTTCCACTATAACTGTTGATTCTAGTGTCTCCTTGTTCATTTTTTTTGGCATCTCCTCATTTTTCATTTCTTGATAGAGAGCTTATGAAAGATGTACAAGATGTTCTTGAATCTCAACAATCAATGTTGAGGTAAAATTGAAGCATTGCTCTTGCAAATAAGGTGCTAAATCATTTATCCTTGAAGGATATTTATGTGCATGAAGAAAAATTAGGAGGTCTTCCAGAATATTCTCTGACCCCCCATCTATGGTATCTTTTATTTGAGTAACCTTAGTTCCAAAATAAGTGTTAAGGCAACCAAACTAGTCTTCATCATTTGTCATCATAAATCTAAAACTCAACCTAGGTAAATTGACACTTTTTAGGCCCCCTCTCCTAACAAGCTAGCCCTCACTAGTAATTAATTTGTGCAAATGGGTTTCAACATCTTTGTAACTTTCCATATATGTAACTTCAAGGAATTTACCAACCTTAACTCTCTAACATAGATCTACAAATCCATCAACTATTATTTTTTTCATCCTACTAACAAATAGGCTTTGAAAAGTTCATCCCACAGACTCTTTGAGTGCTTCAGAACAATATCACACATGCATTGCCATGAAAACTCAACATTTGAACCAAAAACCATTTTTTAGCCACTCCAAGCTCCATTCAAATGCATCCATATTGTCCAATGTTTCTTTGATCAATGTCTCATTCTTTGCAAGTTCCTTGCCACCTTTCACAAGATCAAGAAAATACTTTCCCCCAAGCCTATTTGTAGAGAGAATATCATCTGCACATGTCTTAAGCAAGGCTAAGGAAGGATTTGATATAAATTCACTCAAAAAAATCATCATGGTAGCTTGTAGCTTCTCTCTATGAGATTTCCACAACTGCACCTCATTGTCTAGGTTTGGAATCCCACCAAACAACTATGATCCAGGTGGCACTACCAACATAGTCTTATAAAAAAGAGGAAAATCATTGAGAACCTCAAAGAAGAGTTCCCAACCTGACATAACGTTATTTGTATGACTCTTACCACATTACAGAAAATGGAACTGACTATCCCCACCTTATTTTGCATAAGATTTATCTAGTACAATGTGCTCCCACATGTTATGTGGTTGGCTAAATCCTTTTCCAAAGAATTGGTTCCTTTCCCCCATTGGATTTTAATTCTTTACTACCTTGCTTGAGTTCTTTACTTGCGTTAATGGAAAATTGGTTCATCAAATTTATGTGAAGGCCAGGAAATTTTCCTTTTCCTTCACCTTTCTATTATATTCTTTCATTGACTTATTATAGGAGGTTATATTTCATTTAAGTGATTTGATCTTGTTTTTTTTATTGGATAATGGTCCCATAATCTTGGTAGACCAACATGGTGGGTTCAATATCTATATATTGATCCACCAAAAAGGTCTCTATTGTTAGCATGGGCATCTCCAACATGGAGCCTGATAGAAATCAGGAGCACCATTCAACCTCACTTAGACAAATTTCACAAAAAATAGGCTTCAATCTCTCAATTCCTTCAATCCTCAAGCACTATAGACAAGATATAAAACCTTTTTTTAGATACCCTTTAATAACTTCTAAAACATATCCCAAATTCACCATAGGTTGTTTTGGAACAACCTGCAAATTGCAATTAAACCTACAAATTGCATTTGCTTTAAATTTTGTAAAGCCTTTTCAACAAATCTAATTTGAGTATATCCTACAATTATTGTAGTCCATGATACTGCATTTCTTTGAGGCATTTTTTTGAACACTTCAAGTTCCTTGTCTTTGATCCCACATTTAGCATACATGTTGGTGTAGGAGACCTAAGCTTCCATTTTCAAATTTGAAGGCCATTGCATCTTAGTAGGTCATTTTAGCATTTGAGGAGGTCATTTTATGTTAATTAGGTCTTATGAGACCATTCACTATGAATTGGGATGATTTTAGAGTCAATTGGGTAGAATAGACAAAGTTGCAAAAAAGTTGTAAAATTGCAAACTATCAAAAGTTGTTGTAGGTCATTTTTGTCAAGTTTTGCAGAATTGCTAAATATAGTGCAACATGACAAATTTTTCAAGTTTGAGGAAAATAGAAGCTCCTCCATTGAATGAATGACTTGTAACTATTGGGAAACATAGAGCAACTTGTTATTTCTCAAAAACACTGATAGAAAAACCACAAGAGGTTGCCAAGCTCTTGGTACATTTTAGGCTAATGAACAAGGCCAAATGATGTACTTGAACCTTCTTCTCTTTAGGCCCTGCCAAACCTAGGTGGGTGTACATATGCAAATGGAGTCAACTTAGGTTATTTTTTCCTGCTTGAGCAATCTATCCACAATGACAATTGAGAGTGGAGAGATGTAATCTTAATTGGTATAAATTGTATAAGAACTATCAAGGTGAAATTTAATATGTTCAGTTAACAAATGTGAGGTTTTGAAAAAAAATTGATAAAAATAAATGATTTAATGGATAAGACCAGTGCCTTGTTAGGTAAATGGAATCAAATGAAGATCTAGAATGTATAACTTATATTGGTTGTAACTCAAACTATTCGACACACTTATGTTGGTTTATATCTTGTATAAACGTGCAAGAAAGTGATTGAAAAAATCTACTTATGGATCCAAATGACACAACCAGGTTACTTATGATTTATCAAAAGGATTTTAATCTTTACTTGAAATAACCAATTGGATAGTTCATATAGAAACAACATATAATATCAAATTGGAGAAAAAATGGCAATCCTAATTATGTGGTTCTCCTTATTGATCCAAGTAACACTTCTAGATTACTTTGATTGACTAAAAGGATTTTAATTCTTTTGGAGAAACCAATTAATCATATCACACAAGAACAACAAATGTGCATTGATAAATTGAATATATACCTAATATAACAATTTAAATAATAAGGAAATATTAAACTAGAGACAACTAGATAATTGAATATTTTCAACAAACAATTGATACTAATATAAAGCCACAAAATCAAAGATCTTTCATTGATTTCCTCAAAATTATATCTACAACATAGTCTTTTGAAATAGAAACATAATCTTTTGAAATGGAAAGATGATTTTGAACTGAATTTAAGAAACTAACACAATCATAAACATGTGTACCAATCTGTTAATCTTCAAGTAAAAGCCCATGGTCATCTAAGACATGTTCAAAGATTTTACTATATGATAGAGTCCACATCATTACCACCGATTGATTCTAACTATTGCTCAGTTGTGCCTGAATTATCCACTACCTGATTTATAAATAGATTGAAAGCTGAGAGGTGATCAATGTACCCCTATTCTGCATGAGTGTTGACATCAGATAAGACCTCCTTCATATCATAGTCTATGTGCATGAATTTCTCAATTTTTTTATGAGTATTCTGCAAGACCATATCCTCATCATTGATCTCCTACAATGCAATAGTTAGAAACTTTGTAAAATTTTCTTTCCAATCATCCCTTTCTCAAAGATTCCCTATATCATCATGGAGTGCAGGAACAAATTAAAACAATCAAGGTCTTCTTCGAGTCTTTCTTGACATTGGTTGTGGGATATCACCAAGTCATTATATCTTTGCAATGTTTGATCTTTTAGGATCTATTTACTTAGAAGTTCTTTTTATCATTCATTCTTCCTTGTAACTAGACATTCTCCTCTAGTGCTAATTCTATTTGCTTAAATGCACCCCAATAGTCATCAGCTTGCTTTCTCAACTTATTGAACATCTCTTTGATTATCTCAGACACAACATTGTACTTAATGAATTTCACCTCCTTTTCTAGTGTTTTACACTTTTCTTGGGCTTTAAAATGGGAATTTTTCTAATAGGTTGCATCAGCTAATGCATCTAACACTCTCTTATCCTTTTCAAGACATGGAGTGTACAATTTTGGAGCAGAAGAGGAATATGACCTTTCCATTTGATGTGATAACTGTTTTTTCAATTTGTCATTCTCTTTGACCAAATTTTCAATTTTTTCTCTAAATTTTTCCACATTGACATTCAGCTCTACAGTTTCTAAGGGATTAGTATCCCTAGCTCTTTTGACCAAAATGTGTCCAAATACTTGATGAGGATTTTCAATCACTATTGACCTCTTCTCATGAGGGTATAGTGACCAAATGAGTAGGGTATCCTCATCTAGATTGTATCCAAACCCTAAATATATCTTATCACTAGCTTCCTCTAATAAGTTCATTGTTTTATCCCATCATTTTTTGAAACTGTCAAACACAATTGTTGAGCTCATGTCCCATCCTGGTAGAAGTAGTACCCCAACCTCTTGAAGTAATTCTCTACCTCTTTCAGGAGTGATGGATTGTATTTCCATGTCAACTTCATTTTTCAATTCTTCTAAGGCATCAACTTCCCTTTCAAGAGTCATGTCTTGCTCCTTTTGTCTTATTTTCTTCCCTTATAATCATAGAAAAATGATTTGAACTTAGGATTTTTAACAAAATCATTATTAGAAATGAATTCATGACCAACCTTGACCATAATGTCATCAGATAGCTCATTCGATGTTTCAAATTTTACAAGTTCCTAAGGGGGATCATATTGTGTAATCATAAGGGCCTTTATTTGTTCCACTAGTTGCTCCTCTCCATCACTCTCCTCATCACTTACTTCCTCTTCATTGTTGTCAATGGAGAAACATACATCAGGGGTGGGTTATGAGGATATGTGGTCCAAAGGATCCACATCCTCAACTTGCATTCCTATGTAACTTGTATGATATGTATCAAAAATGTATGAGGGCACATCTTTTACTATTTCATTCATATGAGAAATAAGCTACTCAATCCTAGCCAATGGATCTTGAATATCAATAAATGCTTCTCTATATGATGGGACATTCTTTCTCTTCCATTCCTCCACAAGCACAAATTTATTATATGAAGCCATTCTCTCACCAATGGAAGCTTCATCTAAGTTCCTGATCACATCATCAAGTGCAAACCAATGTTCATACCCCGAATTTTTTTGAGTTAATCTTTCTTGATGAATAAATCACTTTACATCAAATTTCCTTCTTTCATACCCAATAGGAAGGTTGTAATGAGCTAATTTAGCATCAATTTCTTCATATCCTTCAATGGAACGTATTGTGAAATCTCCAAAACAAAGAGTTCTAGGAAAGAGTGATTGATTATTATTACTCTTAAGATGTTTAGTATCAGACCTTTCTAATTTCCATACTATTTCCAAATAAGTAACTTTGTTAGGAACCACTTGGGGTAGAAAATGTGGAACCCCTTCAAATTCATAAACCCTTATTGTTGTGCAATAGGAGAAGGAATACCAGTCCCCCTAATTATGGTTCACCTTACCTCTCGGGCTATTTTCCTTTCGTCTCAAAAATATCTGCACCTGAGGGGATAAATTGTGATCATATGAATAGTCTAGCAACTTCATTAGTGCTTTAACAAAATATTCTTCAAAATATAAATAGTGAGACCTCTCACATCAACTGTCCCGTAGTGCAGTCCACATTTGTATAGGTTTAAAGTTTCCATCTTCATCTATTTCTTTGATTCTTAATTCTTTACCCCACACATTTCTAACATATCCCTCATATAAAAGTAAATGCACTAACAAGGAATATTGTTTGAAATCTATGCAATCGCTTTTTTTTTATTCTTTCAAGCTCTTGATTTAGGGAATTCACCAAATAGTTTGCATAGTTGAATGACCTAACATCTTTGCTTTGTATATGAACTGCTACAACCATTGATGCAATAGACATAAGTGGTGGAACCTTAAT
Organism: Sequoia sempervirens; assembly: GCA_007258455.2. Taxonomy (NCBI): domain Eukaryota; kingdom Viridiplantae; phylum Streptophyta; class Pinopsida; order Cupressales; family Cupressaceae; genus Sequoia; species Sequoia sempervirens. Next base: position 1,027 of record VDFB02326749.1, on the reverse strand, counting down.
TCCCAAGACTTGAATAGCTGAGTAGTAGGTATATTGGAAGTATTCTTCAAACAAATCTATATGAAATAGAGATTTTTCATTGCTCAAAAAATTTCTGAGTTGACCTTTCTCATTCTTAGGTCTAGGCAAAGTTAGCTTCTATCTCTTGTAACTAGTATCCATGCAATGGTATTATATCAAGAAGTCTCTAATGGTGAATGGAAAGTTGATGGGACCTTCTAACTAAAATACATTAGAGATCAGGTCATGGGAGATAACAAGCATATCGACCCCATTTGGTAATTGGAGAGTTCTTTTGTTAGCATTATACTGATTGGCCAGAGCTTTCACCATTTCTACATCGATGAACACGTTTGGGGCCACAAGTCTTCCTAAGTTTAGTCTCCATGGGTTACATACTGGTTGAAATATAAATTGTTTTATGTAGTGATACATAAAAAGCTCATAGCCCTAGTGCATGGCATCCAAACATCCCCAAGACCCCTATGTTTATCTAACAATCTAATTGCTTGAACACTTCTTCTGGGTCTTGGCCCTGACCCCGGACACTGATCTATCAAGTCTTGGTTTAAATTCCTCTTTTCAATTTTTGTCTCTTTGCCTTAGGTTTTTCCACATTTTCTTCCATTGCAAACTCTAAAAAAATGAAACTTTCTAGCTAAGAGTGGAGCACTTATGTGAATTTTTTCTTCTCCTGACTTCACTAGATGAGAGCTCTGAGTTTTGTCCTTTCTACTTCTGCCCTTAGCACAACCTTTCTAGTTTCTACAAATTGTATGATTAATTTGTGGTGCAATTCACCTCTATTTTGGCTCATTAATATACCACTTGCTTCAGTCTTGTCATCGGGGGGAGCATTTATTATAAATATCCCAATGATGCTTTTGACGTCACATCGGCTAGAATTAATCATTTGTCGCTATATCGGCGGGGCCTTGGTTCGTTTTCCACTGATGGCCACCTTCTCCACCAATAAGTGTTTTTCTTTGAGTCTATCAGTAAGACATCAAAAAATGTTACCTTGATG
>VDFB02326748.1:0-14201 GCA_007258455.2 Sequoia sempervirens | reverse complement strand
TACAAGGTTGTTTAGTTGTCTTTTGTATTGCCGCAATTGTGTCTATTTTGATTCTAACAACTGTTGAATCCCGTGCTTACATCCCTGCATGAGTGTAAGGATTTTCTATACTGGCACATTGCCTCTTTCATGTTTCATTTTAGTTGTTTCCTTTCAAGAATCTAAGAGCATTCGTTCACCAATAAGAAACATGGAAACAAAAACTAAGAAACCAGAAAAGACTAAAGCATAATTTAAACCTGTTGGCCACAGCAAAGCCCAAGCTGTGTGACTGGTCCTTGATGATTGAGTGGCTTCTCACCAACTCTATCACTAACTAGGACCCTTGGTTATGAATAGGTTGGTGGGAGACCAAAGATAGACATTTTGTAGTGTCTATGAAGCAATCAGTCCACAATTACTTACACGATTGAGGACTCTCAAACCTTGTCCAATGGCAATAGCAAGATCCTTCTTAAAATCATCAAAATCCGGTGCCTCCTTAAGGGGAATGGGTTCCAAGGGAACCATATTAGAAGTTTCTCTCACCAAATTAGAAGAGTATGTAATATACCCAAATAGGGATAATAGAAAAGCGACGATATCTCCAAAAATATGCAATAAAAAATTCTGAAATTTTATTTGCAAGTAGAAAACCCTTCAACAAACTCAGATCTGAGCTCAAAATATTTTTCTGATTTTTTTATGATTTTTAAGAATTTCTAAAAATTTCTAAACATGAAAAAGCTGCAGAAAATCCACTAAACAACCCAGAAATTTCAGAAAAACATTACAATAATTCCTCTTAAAATTTCAGAGTTTAAACCAAGATAAATATGCAGATTTTAACACCTAAAATACCTCGGATTGGTTCAAAATTATTTCCAAACCTTAGCTGTTCACCAAATACTCAGAAATTGACGATTTGCAGCTGTAGAAGTTTTCAAATCTGAGTCTCCAGCACTGAGGTCCTCCTCAGATTTGGCTTCCAACTTGATGAATACTTGCAGCCCAGAAATAATAATGTGCTAGGGTTTCACAAATTGGAGTTCTTCCACTGAAACACACTCTTCTGACTAGGGAGAGCCTATATGTCAAACCGAAATCAAGGATACTTAAGGGTTTCAATCCTCAAGCCAAATTGCAGCAGCAATAAATAGAAAACTTCATCACATAATGAGCTCTAAAAGACCCCCAAAGAGATTAATTAATCTCAGCCCTTGATTCACCACCTCTTAATCCAATGCTCCACATTGAAACCCTAAAAACTGAACCAATAAGCTCCTTCAAAACCCATGCCCCCTTTGTTTTTTTATCACATGCTTTTTAAAAATCACTTAGAGTACATAAAAAGGGGACAACTTAAATCTTTTGGCTAGGAAACTCTTAAGTTGCCTAAAAAGATGTGCCCATGACTTAAAATAACTTAAGTTGCCTAAAAAGATGGGCCCATGACTTAAAATAACTTAAGTTCACTTAAGTTGCATAAAAAGACGTACACAAAACTTAAGAATAGAATTTAGAACAAGCCAAAGACTCCATATCTTACCCAATGATGCTATACGTTCTCTTCCTTTTGGGTAATCCAAGGAAAGGACAGCCAATCTGTTACTAATCATCTTGATTTGAGTCAGGGACATTAGAGAGTACATTTGCATGACCATAAATTTAAATTTAAAACCTTGTGTTTTAGGTTCTAAAGGTCCTGGGAAGAGCCATGGGAGAAAGTGTAATATCCCTCAAATAGTGATAGAGGAAAAACAACAATATTCCCAAAAATATACAACAGAAAATTCTGAAATTTTATTTGCAAATAAGATATCCTTTAACAAACTCAGATTTAGACTCAGATTATTGATCTGATTTTTCTAATAATTTAAATAGATTTCTAATTATTTCTGAATATAGAAAAGTCAGAAAAAATTCTTCAAATCTGCCCAGGATTTATACAAATGGCTTATGTTGATTTTTCCATAATTTTCTGAGATGAATATGATTAACAGATGCAGATTTGGGCACAAGTACCTCAGAAATATCTTCAAACCCTAGCTGCCCTTGCCAAAACCCTAGTAAACCAGCGCTAGGCATGTCCCACTTGTCCTTTCTGTTATTAGCTTCAATGATGCTCAGAAACATGAAGACACATTGCTGCAGATAATCCAAATCTGATCCTGATATTTTGAACCTCACCTCCCAAAATGGCCTCCAAACCTGATAATGAAGTGCAACTCTGAAAAAGATGTGCTAGGGCATCACAGACTATTGCCCTTCCACCAAAACACACCCTTCTAACTAGGGGGAGTTTGTATATCTCTCTGAAACCAGGGATACTCAAGAATTTTAAAACCTTAAGCCAAAGATTGCAGCAGCAATAGAGAAAAGACTGATAATATAATGAGCTCCAAAAGAACCCTAAAATGATTTAAAGAAGGATTTAACCTCAACCATTGATCCATTACCAACTCAATCCAATGCTCCAAATAAAATCCCTAAAAAATGAGCCGATAGGCTCCTTGAAATCCCATGCCCCTCCTTGACCTTTTTGGCACATGTTTAATAAAATCACTTAATGTACATGTCCCTTAAGTCATTAAACTTAAAAAGGGAGGAAAACTTAAGTCCTTAGACTAGGAATCACTTAAGTTGCATGTCCCAAACGAACGCGAAAACTGTCTGGCGCAGAAAATCATATGCTTAAATTAGGCACCTCCTGGAGTGCCGATTAAACAAACGCTCGCCTATTCTAAAATGTTTTGCAACACTTCTTCGCGCTTCAAGAGGAGAAGTCCTCATCGAGCAATGCGAGGGAAGGGAAATGGGCGTCTAACTAAGTTCCTATCTTTTTATGCTTCAGCGGCAGGACACAAGGGTGCACAAACACAATGCGCCGTAGCTAAGCTTTTCTCTGGTTTCTGCAGATCTTAACTACGACTAACTAGCTTCTATCTATCCAATACCTTCAAGATGAACAGAGCACGAGGGTAAAGGAGCGGGAATGGAATGGTTGGATCACTTGAATTCGCCGTCTCCAGAGGATATGACCGAGGCTCTGAACTCTCGGGTATACACCGGGATAAGGTTGGTACAAGCAAAACACTTCGCATTTTAAGCTAGACTAGATCTGCTAAGGAGGAGGAATTCTATCCGGAGGTATGAGCTAAGAAATAAATTTTACTAGAAACAACAGACAACCAATTTATGCTCTTGCCAACGAAGCTTGCTATGAGTGAGGGACTTTATCCAAGTATAGCTAAAGTTACATTAAATAACATCAAACGACAATCAAGCAATAATAACAAATATCTCAAGTGAGGAGGGACTCCTATCCGAGGAGGGAAATGAGACAACAAGCTATTAAACACAGGACGTAGACATAACTCAAATAAGATGATCAAAATGCAAGCGCCTTCTGATATTCTTCTTCAATGCTTTATCAACTAACTACAAAAGTTGGGAAGAGAGCAGGTTGCACAAATCATGCACAATTACACCGTCCAACAACTTCATCTAAGAGTGAACAACCGCTTTCAAAGTAAGTTGGCAACAATGGCGCAGCAATTTTGCATATAGTAAGTAAAGGTTAAATAAATAATGAGCCTACGTTTTATTTATAGAACTTCAAAGGAGGTAACCCTAAAATCTCTTGAGCATTAAATGAGTTCTTGCCAATCAATTAGCAAGATTTATTCCTAAAAAGGGGGAACAAGCAGTTAACTGGAAAACTACTTCAGTTAACTGAAAGTCAACAAAGAGTCAACTGGAAACTACTTCAGTTAACTGAAAGTCAACAAAGAGTCAACTGAAAGCAAACTGAAGGTGAACTTTAATGCAAAGTATCCCTCCAAAATAGACATCCACGTTTAGTGGAGATTTGAGATCCACTACTTAAGAATAGAATAGGATACTTAGGCTAGGAATCACTTAAGTTGCATAAAAGAACGTGCCCACAACTTAAGAAAAGAATAGGATACAAGCCAAAGACTCCACACTTACCCAATAATGCTCTAGATCCTCTTCCTCGTGGGTAATCCAAGCAAGGAAAGGACAGTCCATGCATCGTTAAGCCACATGGCTTGGGTTGGGGACATCGCAGAAAGGTCATCCAAATGCACAGTTGAGAGATAGGCCCTAGCAGGAGCTTTCTTATTAAGTATGGAGAAGGTGAAATGCTTCTTAATAACAACAATATCCTGCACAATAGTCTTGATAGCATTTTGGATAGATTCCTACACATTGAGCCAATTTGCACCCAATAGAGTCAACCATCAAGGCAACATAAAACTTGGTAACAGCCACAACATTGTTATATAGGGAGTTTCTGGTTGTAGTGTTGTCTAGATCAGCTAGAATCAGAACAGGGACTGAGGAAATTTTCAAACCTTCAAAGCCACACCACTGCTAAGGTCTTTGGCTAAGCCTAAAGATTTTGGGAATGCCATTTTCTTACCTTCCATTGGAGGATGGTGAAAGCTCCACACAAAGCTACAGAGTAAAAAGGACAATCAACAACTTGGAAGTAGGAATCAAAGGAGAAAAACATGATATGAAAAAGGCAAACCTAAAAACAGCAATCTTGTGAAGAGGAGAAAGTCAATAGGATGCCAATCTAGACCAGCACTTGACACACCAGATGGGCAAGTAGAGCACCTGCATAGTTGTGAGGAGGTAGTCAAGAGAGCCAACACCAAGCAGACCACACAGGGGAACCAAGCTCGTACAACAAAGATGAAGGACATGTTCAAGCTGTGGAGTAAACAGAGCTAATGAAAGGAGTGAAATAACAATGCAGAGGAAGAATATGTAAGTGTTGACACAATAAATGTGGCCAAGGCACATTGCTCTCATCATCATGCACAATAAATGCCAGGACAGAGCAGAACAAATTGCAAAGCCATTATGAGATCACCAGTGACAACCAATAAAAACAACACCACCAAGAAAGGTAGGGGTTGACAAATAAAAATGGCATACAAATCATTAGGAAAACCATCGACTTCTAATAGGCCACCTTTAGTTGCACGCCAAAGGAATGGAAGGTGATCATGCATATGACCACCATTAGGCCATGAGGCTCCTATCATTGTCAATTATGATCACAAGGTTTGCTCTTATCACAGGGCGGGATAGCTTAGCTTCTTCAACAATCTAAACCTGCAAGAGCATCAGCAGCTTGGCCATGCTTGGCCACAGCATCAGCAACTTTGTTAGCATTCCTTTGAACATGGCAGTCCCAATAGTTTTCAAACTTCAACTTGAAAAAAGAAAAAAATCGTATTAGTGTCCACAGATGACAAAAAGTAGGTCAATGCGACTCAAGAGTACATCAAGTTACAATAGAAAGATATAGGAAGAGAAACCTGGAGAGGCCTAGAAATAATAAAATAAAAAGACAAAAATACAACACAGCTGTGGACCACCAACACATGTGGTCAGAAACCAAGACAAATGGCCAAGTAAGGGGAACAAGAACCCCAAAGAGCATAAGCAGAGGAGTAATGAAGAGATAGGAAAGCCTCAAGAAGTATCACAGTCCAGACACAAAATGGAGAAGTCAATGATGTCATCATTGATCACTATGAAATGACCGATACAAGATCTGATAGTGCTCATTGTGGAGTGCCTAAAACTGATTGGGCCAAGTTGGGGGATTCTAAGTGTGCACAAGGACCTTTTTAGGCTGCCGATTTTTGTATGTTACAAAAAATCTTAGGAGGGGAAGACATAGGGAGCAAGTATCGAGGATGAGGGGGTAGAGGGCCTAGATTTGGGGACAGCGGTGGGACAATGTCAGGGTGGTGGCAGGTGGATGTTTGGGGATGGAGCCCCCAGCAGGGTCAAGGGGCAACACCGCTCACCAGGGTCCAATGGCAAAGCCCCCAACGGGGTCAAGGAGCCGTCACCACCAAATACTAATTAAGGGCTTCAAAACCACGCAAACCTTCATAGCACACGCCATTTTCACAATGTTATCACTTTGCTTTTTACAACACCATGTCCTTACTATTTCTAAAACTTGATAGTGATTTGGTATGAGGCTTAGATGCCTATTTCTAAGTTTTTTGTGAGTGCTTAGGGTTTAGGTGGAAAGCATAGACCATTAAGGTTAGGGTTTGTGGCACACAAATTGAAAACACATTGATTATTTTTTTAAATATTGACTTTTTCATTTTCCTGCCATGGGAGATGCCTAGAAGTCCAAGGATGGTCAAGAGACTCATGGGAGTTCCCTAGATGTCTCAAGGACATCTTGGAGTCCCTAAGCCATCCTCAAACTAGGGAGACATCCCAAGAACATCCTTCGAGCTATGGGAAAGGTGGTGATACAACTAGGGAGGTTTTCCCCAAGTCCCCACTTCTTGGAAATGTGGGAATTGTGGAGGGGACATGTCCCCTTGGAACACTGCAATTTTTGACATTGGTCTCCTAAGAGAGAGTCAATGTCAAAATCAGAGTCAAATTCAATAACAATACTCTAAAGATGATGGTGAGCAGCAACAGAAACTCCCTTCCATAGAGCCAAGGCTTCTTCCAAATTATTAGAATCCAGACCAAGCCCCAGCAAAATCTAAAAATAGGATAGCAGATGTGTCACAACAAATGCCTCCAACACCAGCCTGGCCTAGATTGCCTTGAGAGCCACAATCTGTGTTCGGCTTCAACCAATTTTCCTCTAGTGGCTCCCTCTTGACAATAACAGAATTCTAATCAATGACCCCATAAATGGGGTAAGCATCATATTGATTTTTATTGCTTGACATTTTTTTAATTTCACAAACATGGAATTTCATGCCAAACTCAAAACGGGTGACTTGGCCCTCTACATATTTCTAACTGGCCCTACTAATACTTAAGAAGCCATATCCATGTTGTGGCTTTCAAGACTAGAATTAATTCATTTAGGAGTGTGCTAATCTCCCTTGGATGTTTCTAACCATTCTTATCAATTTTCCATCAGCATAAATGTTCTGGTTGAGAATGTGTAGAAAGAGCTCGTTCATCCCAAAGCTGATGAAATGAGACTTTGCATCATCCCCAGCTACTGTTTTACACCCTAGCATTTAGTGTCCAACTAAATGTATCCATAGACAAGAGAATTTCAGACGACATCTCTCCAAATGAAAGCTCTTATTGAAATCCAATTTAGACCTCCTACATCAGAATAACTGGAACTTCTAATCATGCAGTAAAATCCAGATGTATAAGGATCCTTGAACTAAAATCTGGACCTGCATGTGGGATAGAAAACATATTCACCAAAATAATATGATTTAGACTGAAAAACTTCTTGGAAAATCCAAAAAGTAAGAGTGCGACTTGAGTATTCAGCAAATACTTAACAAGAACAGAGGGAGAACCCTGCAAAAAAATAGGAGTTATGTGACTTGCTCAGACTCTGAGTGTTGTGATATGCTACTGACAACAAGAATTTAAAGGAAAAGAGATTGTTGAATGACAGATAGACCATATAATTAAAATAAAAGAAAAGGATGACCAACAACAATTAAAACAAACAATAAAAGACATAACAGAAATTGGTAGAAAAGTTAAATGTAAGCCAAGCTAAATCTGTTTAAAATACATATGAGAGAAAGATTAGTTACTTTCAAGAACTTAATAGAAATACATCACTATCCTTGCACCACAACCTATTACAGCTATGCGATTATTGTTAATGTTCAACAGCGTCAGGCTGTATCTTCCAGATCAGCGTATGATGATAATTCAAATGGAGCCTTAATGGCTATTTGAATTATATACATTCTCCTCCATTTGAGCTGATATGAAGAAATGAAGAAACACATCTTTTGTGATGAGGCCGACATCATACCTCTTGGCACGATTTTCCTTGAGGACGACTTTCCTCTTATTGGTTGCGTCTCTTTGTATAATATATTCTCTTATTTCTAGCCGACTTATATTTAATAAGGTGGCGTCCCTTCATATTGTATATATATGAGTTTGCCCTCTCATTATGATCATTAAGCAAGTTCGATATTCTTTCTCTCATTAAGAGTGTGAATTCCTTAAAGAGCAGTTAGCAAATTCTTTCAAGTGCAGATTGTAATCTGTGTGATTGCATCTAGAGTTGATGCTATTCTTGGTCATTGAATTTGGCCTCATTGTACAAGAGAGTGTTGTTCTTCAATAATATATAAGAGAGATTTTGTTGCTGGGTTTTTCTCCCTCAAGAGGAGGGTTTTCCCAAGGTATCTGCTGTGTTATTGTGTCTGATTTAAATTAATTTCTGTGCATACAATCTGATCATTAAATTTACATGGTATCAGAGTGGGTTTGAGAGGATCGTGATCAGATTATTTCTAATCAGCAATACCCTATTTCTTCATTTATCTACATTAGTCAAGATGGTGAACAGTTTGAAGATTGAGGATAGACCCGAGGGAGCATCTAACTTCACATCATGGAGATTTAGGATCATGCTTACCTTGCGTGAAAATGACTTGGGTGAGTTAGTGGAGTCTAGCGTTCCTGAACCTGAGGAGGAAGAAGAGAAGTTGCAGTGGGTGAAGAAAGATATTAAAGCAATGAAGATATTAAGGATCCCAATCCAAAGATCATAGATCCGAAACGCATTTCATCTCTAAGCTGAAGACAATGAGAGACATGTTCATCAAAACATTGAAGAGATACAAAATCAATACTACAGCACTTAATCGGCTATCCATCATATCATGTGAAGATGGCGTAAAGCGTGAATCAAGCGATTACATTACTTTATGAATGATTTCTAGATTTGAGAGGACGTTTCTCAAATAAAAGGGCAGGCCGATGATAAAGACGGACGGTTATGCTCGGCTCAATGGTCTACTTTTACTCCTGGAATCTTACATTCGAATCAAGATCAAAATTGCCTAAGTTTGATCGTCTAAGATCTGATTGCATTCAAGAAGAATCAAGGTTGGTGGCAAGAGGCGTTGGTCAAAGTTCAAAGAATGAAGACATTCATGTTCTCGCCTCCCATGCTTCAAGGAAGAAAGGAAAAGATGGAAGAAAAGGATTCTTCAAGAGGAATTGAGACAAGGGAAATGATGATGCACCTCCCTTCAAGAAGAAGAGAGACATGTCCAAGATTCAATGCTTTAGATGTGATAAGTTTGGGCATTTCGCTAAGCATTGCCCAACTAGACCTAAGCAACAAGTCACTGTTGCGAATGTTGATGATGCCTCTCCACAAAAGGATTCAAGTGAATATTTGTTCTACTCGACATTGTCAAGCAGTGTACCCACCGACACGAACACTTGGTTGCTCGACAGTGGTGCTTCACGACACATCACTGGTTTTAAGGAGCACTTATCAAGTTTGGTAGAGAAGGAGTTTTCTAAACAAGTTATCATTGGAGATGATGCTAGCTACTCTATGAAAGGAATTGGGACCTCTACACTTCATTTGGATTCCGGCATCTCACTTCAATTGAGTAATGTTCTTTATGTTCCTGGTATCAAGCGCAATCTTATTTCTATTTCAGCCTTGGAAGATAAAGGATATCAAATTGCCTTCTCCAAAGGCAAAGTTCTAGTGTGGATGGAGAACTCTAGCTTCAAGGATACTCAAGTAATTGGAGTTAGACATGAAAGCCTTTAACGGGTCTGCACACGTCCACTACAAGCTTTGGTTCACGAATCTTCAAGTCTATGTGATCTTTGGCATCAGGGATTGGCTCACCTACACTTCCGAACCTTACCTATCATGGAGAAGATGGTGACGAGCCTTCCTAAGGTCAACCAGGAGCACGAAGGTACCTGCAAGGGTTGCGCTTTGGGTAAGAATATAAAAGCCCCTTTTCATAGTTGAGAAAATAGATCAAGTGTATTTTAGACCTTATTCATTCTGATTTATGTGGTCCTATGTTTGTTCCGTCTTCGAGTGGATTCTTGTATTATGTTCTTTTTATTGATGACCACTCTAGGAAGACTTGGATTTATTTTTTGAAAACTAAAGAGTCTGAGGAAGCAAGGATAGGTCATGAACTAAGCTTCCTGGCAGAAAAATCTCTCCGTAAAGACTAAGGTCCTCAACTGACAACAGGAATACACCTCCGCGCCAATTTTGTATTGATGAGATTAAGAGGAGTTTTGTGTTCCCTATAATCCCTACCGCATCGGTGTTGCAGAAAGAAAGAACACGCACGATCAGCAAACCACGCCATGATCCATGATCAAGATTTGCAAACCTTCTTATGGGCGTAAGCTTTTCCAAGATAATGTGATATGTACGTAATGTGTCATCATAAGATCTTGGAGAATATGATTCCAGAAGAAGCCTTTACGGGGAAAAACCCTGAAGTCAGTCACTTGAGGATCTTTGGTTGTCCTGTCTATGTTCATGTTCCTAAAGAAAAGAGAACCAAGCTGGAGCCTTCTAGCAAGAAGGGAATTTTTGTGGGCTATAGTGAGACATCAAAAGCCTGCTTAATATAAATCTAAGACGTGGTTAATTGAGATCGGTGAGGATGTCAGCATTTGAGGAAGATGTTGCATCTGTGAGATCCAGTAAGATCTATATGAGATCGAGTAATGAAGAGTCTCCCTCAAGATATGTGGGAAGTTGACTACTCCCAGATTCAAAGGGAGACTTTGAACCAAAGGAAGATCTCTTGGAAGCTGAAACCCTTGGGAACCTATTGATGGCCTACCTACATTGGAATTGGGAGAGGATAATCTCTATGGCCAAAGGCATGCAAGAGGTCAAGTTTTGTGGCCTTAGAGTACATTTAGAGAAAATAAAGGCACATTTAGGAGAAAATAAAAGGCCACATAAGTTCTCCAGTTATGTTGCCTTGATGAGTCAGATTATAGAATCTGAGCCTGCATGTGTTGAGGAAGCATCTAGTCTTCAAGTTTGGAGAGATGCTATGGCAGAGGAGTATCAATCAATTCTTAAGAATGATGTTTGGGACATTGTTCCTAGACCCAAGGGCAAGTCTGTGGTATCTTCTAAATGGCTCTTCAAGATCAAGCATGCTACATATGGGAGCATTGAGAAGTACAAAGCAAGATTTGTGGCTCGTGGGTTTTCTAAAAGGGAGTTGATTATGAAGAAACATTTGCTCTTGTTGCTCGCTATACTTCTGTCAAAACCATAATTGCTATTGCTGCATCTAGAGGATGGAAGATTCACCAGATGGACGTGAAGACAGCCTTTCTCGATGGAGTGATTGAGGAAGAAGTTTATATAGAGCAACCTGATGGATTTGGGGTTCATGGGAAGGAGTCACATGTTTGCAAGTTGAAGGCGGCCTTGTATGGTCTTAAGCAGGCTCCCCGCGCTTGGTACGAAAGGATTGATCGTTACCTGTCAAGTTTGGGCTTCTTGAAGAATGATGTTGATTCAAATCTCTACTTCAAGGTAATCAATGGTGATGCATTAATATTGGTCTTATATGTTGATGATTTGATTCTTACTGGAGAAGATCACCTAATTCTTGAGTGCAAAGAGGAGTTGACTTCGGAATTTGAGATGAAGGACCTTGGGCTTATGCATTACTTCCTTGGATTAGAAGTCTGGCAGAAACCAGATGAGATGATTCTAAGTCAAGGAAAGTACACCATTGATATACTTAAGAGATTTGGTATGATGGATTGCAAATCCATGTCTACACTCTATGGAGACCAACTCACATAAATTGAAGGAGGCCACTAGTTCAAACTTGGGTGACTACATTGCATGCAGTCGATTGGTCTCTTGATGTAACGCAGAATTAACACTAGACTGGAGTATATTTGCTATGCAAAGCTGGAGTGCATTAGCTACTTATGTCTAATCCGGTGATGATACAAGCATGACCCTTGGTTGCAAACCTAAACATATCCTGAGATACTTGCGAGGCACAGTTGGATATGGGTTGAGGTATTCTTCAGATGCAGACTTGGAGTTACATGGCTATACAGATTCTGATTGGGTAGGGTGTATCACAGATCAAAAGAGCACCTTTGGTTGTTGTTTTAGTTTGGGTTCTGCTATGATTTCTTGGTGTAGCAGGAAGCAGTCATCTGTAGCATTGAGTACAACAGAAGTAGAGTATATTGCAGCTTGTATGGCAACTCAAGAAGCAGTGTGGCTTCATAAGCTCCTTGCAAGATTGTTTGGACAATCAATGGAGCCTACTATCATTCATTGTGATAATCAGAGTTGTGTGAAGCTTTCTGTCAATCCTGTGTTCCATGAAAAGAACCAAGCACATTGAGATCAAGTACCACTACATTAGAGTTATGGTATTGCAGAAGGCTGTACAATTGAGGTACATCAGCACTGATGAGCAGACGGCAGATATTCTCACCAAGCCTCTCTCCAGGATAAAGTTTGTATACTTTCAAGATAAGCTTGGTATTGTGGAGAATCCAGCCTTGACTGAGTAAGAGTCTCAATATCAGTGAGCCTTGTTTAATGAGTTCTTCTCTGAGAGAGAAGTTCGAGGTGAAATCCCTTGATAATGCATTTCTCTTTGAGATTTGAACTGAAAGCCCTTGTTTCCACCCTCTGAGCTGAGTCATGGTGGATGTCATGTGTGTGACTCCATGACACATCTTGTACTTGTGAATGTCATGTTGAGGTGACAACATCACGCAAGTGATGAACACTTGTACACACCATAGTATGGTTGTAGCCATTATAGTTGATATCGTGTTGAGGCGGTATCTAATATCACGTTGAGGTGATATTCTTCTTCTCACTAATGGTTGTAGCCATAGTGATAGACATCATGTTGAGGTGATATGTCTTGTGCAGCTGGAAGAAACATCCCTAGCTGAGAGGGAGTGTTAATGTTCAACAGCGTCAAGCTGTATCTTCCAGATCAGCGTATGATGATAATTCAAATGGAGCCTTAATGGCTATTTGAATTATATACACTCTCTTTCATTTGTGCCGATATGAAGAAATGAAGAAACAAGTCTTTTGTGATGAGGCCAACATCATACCTCTTGGCGCAATTTTCCTTGAGGACGACTTTCCTCTTATTGGTTGTGTCTCTTTGTATAATATATTCTCTTATTTCTAGCCGACTTATATTTAATAAGGTGGCGTCCCTTCATATTGTATATATATGAGTTCGCCCTCTCATTATGATCATTAAGCAAGTTCAATATTCTTTCTCTCATTAAGAGTGTGAATTCCTTAAAGAGCAGTTAGCGAATTCTTTCAAGTGCAGATTGTAATCTGTGTGATTGTATCTAGAGTTGATGCTATTCTTGGTCATTGAATTTGGCCTCATTGTACAAGAGAGTGTTGTTCTTCAATAATATATAAGAGAGATTTTGTTGCTGGGTTTTTCTCCCTCAAGAGGAGGGTTTTCCCAGGGTATCTGCTGTGTTATTGTGTCTGATTTAAATTAATTTCTGTGCATACAATCTGATCATTAAATTTACAATTATATGGATAGAAAATAATCTTATAATCAATAAGAATATTGATTCTGTAAAGCAGAAAGAAATTGCATCAATTCAACAGGTTAACCTCAACTTCACTCAAAACAACCTGTGTGGTTATCAAGTAAAATACATTAATATCATTCTAAATCAGAATCATTCTACGGAGGAAAAACCTTGTAAAGCTTTTAGTGCAGTTGCTGCACATTTTTCATCAGCAAACTCCACAAAACATAGAACAAGAACAGAGGGAGAACCCTACAAAAAAATAGGAGTTATGTGACTTGCTCAGACTCTGAGTGTTGTGATATGCTACTGACAACAAGAATTGAAAGGAAAAGAGATTGTTGAATGACAGATAGACCATATAATTAAAATAAAATAAAAGCATGACCAACAACGATTAAAACAAACAATAAAAGACGTAACAGAAATTGGTAGAAAAGTTAAATGTAAGCCAAGCTAAATCTGTTTAAAATACATATGAAAGAAAGATTAGTTACTTTCAAGAACTTAACGGAAATACATCACTATCCTTGCACCACAACCTATTACAGCTATGCGATTATACAGATAGAAAATAATTTTATAATCAATAAGAATATTAATTCTGTAAAGCAGAAAGAAATTACATCAATTCAACAGGTTAACCTCAACTTCACTCAAAACAACCTGTGTGGTTATCAAGAAAAATACATTAATATCATTCTAAATCAGAATCATTCTACGGAGGAAAAACCTTGTAAAGCTTTTAGTGCAGTTGCTGCACATTTTTCATCAGCAAACTCCACAAAACATAGAACATAGGGCTCTCCTCCAGCCTGTAAATACAAAGATAT
>VDFB02326747.1:0-23120 GCA_007258455.2 Sequoia sempervirens | reverse complement strand
CCACCAACAAGAACCTGTTTCAAAAAACTAAATTCTGACCTAACCTGCAAAAAGGCTCTCTCCAATCTTTTATTCCTCCCCCCCATTCTGAAACTCCTCCGACTTCTTGAATTCTCATCTTTTTTGCTTTTCACTTTTAATTTAATTGTTTTTGAGAATTCCATCTAAAAAATAACTTAATTAATTCAATTTAAATTTTCTATATTTTAAGTTACTTTTCCACTATTAATTTAAGTTGTCCAATTTTAATTTAACTCTTTTGACAACTTAATTAATAATTTTAACTTTATGCTGACACATAAAATTTGGGACATTACACATAACATTGTTTCTTTTGACGAGTTCCTTCAAAAAGTAAAATAGCAAACAAACAACCAAGGAAAAAAACTTGAAGGAGTATTTCTTCTCTTTGGTTTGCTTCAAGTTCTCCAAAATTTTCTGCCTGAGAAACTCACACAATTCATAATCTTTTCCTTTCTCCACCATCTCATAGGCCATGTTAATTGTGGTGGCCGACACATACCCTTCTATTTGTAGTGCATATCTTATAAATCCTATGACCATGGTCGTGATATCCTGACTACTGTGGTTACTAATATGTTTCAATGTTAAAGCTCTTCTATCAAATGTGGCTCCAATCAATTTCATCACTACTTCATTTTTAACAGACTTCAATACTACTACAAGTCCAAATACACAAAGTCCAGTAACCTCCCATATAAATTCCTTAGTTATTAAACTAGGAATGTCGATCCATATGAGCTTACCATCCAATCTAATCAATTTCATTCTCACAAACTTATTGTCATAACAAGAATTTGGAAACCATTTTCAAACGTCTAGTTTCTTCATCACTAGGTTTTCATACCCTGACTTAATTTGGAAATTGTCTCTGATTAATTGGTTTGTCCACTAGTCAAAAAAAATCATGTGGTTATATTTCTCTATTTTCTTGTGGATACAAGCCCTAATATCCTCTATAGGTAAAACCCTATATGGAATGCTTGAAAACGCTCTGAGTGGGTCATTTTTAAACAATTTCATGAGGAATCTCTTAAACTTTGGTTGAGGCCTCTCATTAACATTCACTACAGTAGGTGTTTCCATCTCTATCGAATTCAAATTCTCAAAAAACAAACTCTACTTCAACTTTATGGCACATAGAAAATGGTAAATACCTTTTTATTGCTTAGCTGAAACTAGGGTTTTGATGCACTACTTCACAAATCGCCTTTGATCTCTTCAATTCCCTCCAACCCACTCTGCTTGCTCCAAATTCTAAAAAGTGAATTAAATCAACTAAGTGTAGATACTTATAACCCTTTGATCTTCCCTAATTCACATTCAATGCACCAAATGATAAAGTTGATAAAACCCTTCTCTATGCAACAATAAACCCTAAATCGCTTTGCAAATCTCTACCATTGCATATTTTCTTTCGATCTCTTCTCCAAAAGATCAACACTATCAACCTTTGTCACATATCTTCGTGCCAAGCCATGGCACCTTATATTGGTTGGGGGTTTCTTTGATTATCTGTTATTGCTCCCCCTAAGCCAATTCTTAGGTTCAATTCCTGGAGGAGATTTCTGTGTTGGATGAGGGAACAAATTCATTTGTAGTCTCTAATTCTACCTTCTTCCTCCAAATCTATTCCATTTCCTTCTTTACTTCAACTGGATCAATGTTTTTGACTGGTTCATTTCTCTTTACCGGATTATCCTTCCTTGTGTTTCTGCTTCTACAAAACTTAGCAATATGTCCAGGTCTATTACAATTGTGGCATACAACATTATTTTGAACAACATTCCTTCCATTCATTCTAGATCTACATTGATTAGCCTTGTGTCTAAATCCATAGCATGCATAATAGTAACCATTGAAAGATTGAATCATTCTACCATTGTTATATGCACACATTATTTGACTTTTGTACTCACTTGCTCTATGTCCAAACTTCTTGCATGTAAAGTATTGACCAGTAAAGGATGGAACATTTTGATTTATTTTTCTTCTACATTCCATTGCTCTATGTCCATATTTATTGTAAGAATAATAAATACCATTGAAAGATGAGTACCTTTTGAGCATTTGGTTGTCTGGCCGAAGGTCTTCTAGCATTGTTTCTTTGATTCTAGATCTTGCCATTGTTCTTCTTGTCTTTAGTCTTCTATAGTTCATTGATCTTCTTTTATGTATTAGGTGTCTAATGTTCTTTTGAGCTTTCACCTTTTTCAAGTCCCAAACCACCTTTTTCTTTGGATGCTTTTTAACCTACAATCAACTCATCAAGCATTGTAGAACTTGTCTTGAATTTATTTTCATGAATTCTTTCTTTCTCTAGATTTGATCTTAGATTTACCACTTCTTGTTCAAGCCTCATGCATTCATTAGATTTTATTTTTACTCATTAACCTCCTTATGCCTTTCTCTGAACTTCTTGATTTTCTCT
Source organism: Sequoia sempervirens (assembly GCA_007258455.2). Taxonomy (NCBI): domain Eukaryota; kingdom Viridiplantae; phylum Streptophyta; class Pinopsida; order Cupressales; family Cupressaceae; genus Sequoia; species Sequoia sempervirens. Next base: position 20,668 of record VDFB02326747.1, on the reverse strand, counting down.
CTCAATTTTCTGATGCATTCATTTGCTTCTTTAACATTTTCCTTTAGATCTTTGTTTTCACCTTAAACTTTATTAAGATCTTCAAGAGAAACTTTGGGTTTTCCATCTTTGTCAAGCATGTACAATCTTCTTCAGTGTATTCAATAGTAATAATTTCTTCCAGGGGAATATAGGAAACTTTCTATCAGCCATGTGTTCACTCTCCAAGATCTTCTCAAAGCGGTCAAGCTCCTTCTAGGTATCCAAGCTCTAATACCAATTGTTAAACACTTGTAATACTGAGAGGGGGGGGGGTGAATCAGTATTTTATTAAACAATTCAAAAATTATCCATCCAATTACCAAAGCATATTTAACTGTTATAAGGAATGAAAGCATGAAAACATCCACAACATCACATAACACATGAACCATGATTTTTATGTGGAAAACCAAAAAAGGGAAAAACCACGATGATTATCAGCTTACAATATATTATAACTTGTCATAACATATTTATAGAAGTGCTCATTGCAGGTGGACTCACTGTCTAAGAAAGAGAGAAAGAAGAGAGTTTTTGGCTACACAGCCAAGATTTTAACTGATACAAAATGCATCTATCATATGCAAGATTCAGTTCCTTTGAAGCTCAAAACACTGACTTAATACACTTCATCTAACTCAAATTACAAATCTTTGCTCTACTTTACATTCGCACAACTCTTCTCACCTTTCACAACTTATTCGCTCAACTCTACATATTTTTGCATCAAAGCTTGTATTCAAATCATGTCCACATTCAAAAATTGATATCCACAATCTAAAAGAAACCTTGTATATATAGAAAACTCATCGAAAACATCAATTAGGTTGGCCTAATTAGATGTAACCCTAAATCATATAAAACGTGCCTTTTTGGTACCTAATTCAAATCAAAATTATTTCGTGCAAAAAACATGTGCAAAGTGTAATATAGGTTGACATGGACCTATAATAGCTCCCTCTTATATCTGTAGCACATATTTAATCTCTGCAACCCTTTACATACATTAGGTTGGCAGGCATAGGACCTAAAAACAAAATACTCCAACCGTTCATCATTATAGGACATGTGGACCTCAAAATATCATGCCATTTGGAAAACACAATGCTTTGACACTTGTTAACATTTTCCCAAAACCGCAAGGTCTAACTTAAATTTGCGGAGGATTGTGGATTGGAAAATTCATAGCCATTACGTAGAAAACTGTCTGAACCTTATATGTTGATCTTCTGTTACTTGCAACTTACAAACCACTTTCAAACAAAGTGAAATTCTAAATGAAGATACTACTAACAAACATAAACAACATATTATAACCATAGAAGTAAATCTCTAAGGGAGAACGAATGCGGAAAAAAATATGAGAGGGATATGTGCATTGAATCTAGTACCAATGTAGACACTTAGAAAAAATACTTAACTATTTTTGTGTGTGGATCAAACCCTCTTGCAAATGTCTCTTTTGAAATCATCCATAAGCATGTCAAGAATCACCACAATGATCTGCACAAAGTTCTTCATCTCCACAACAATCATATTCTTCATTATCAGAGCAATGTTGACATCTGCCATATAATATTGACATCAATGATAACTCATTAATGACAACCTTCTTCATTCTTTCAATAGTATGGAGAGTGATAATATTATCATTGATACATGAATCACACCACTTGGCTCATTTACTTCATGAGGAAGTGGTGTTTGATGGTAAATTATTGTGTTGATTTACATAGTTGGATGTTGAACTAGTATTTATGCACATTGTGTTTGTGGCTTGTTAGAGTGTTAATGTTATGATTTTAGTGTTAATGGTTTCAAGGAGTCCTTCTAAAAGATAGAGCTTCATTATAATGTGATATTTTCTTAATTTACTTTGCTTGTTGTGTTCTCAAATGTGCCTAAGAAAGGGAGAATTTTCTTACATCTCACAAAATCCCAACACAATCTAATTTCATTCAATCCTTAGACACATTTTGCATGAAAATCCAAGTGAGAGATAAGAAGGTTGAACAAGGATGATTCTTGGAAAAAAAATTTGCTTTGTTTGAGTTGAATGTTCATCTGATGTCTCATTATGGTATTGTGAGATTTTCTCTTTTTGTTTCACTTTTTTTTTAATATTTTGAACAATCATTACTAAATATACTATTTTAAATGAGTGCAAGATATATTTTTTCTACTTCTTACCCTTTTCATGCTTTTATAATTTGAAATGTGAATTAATTAACTACTTATAAATACCAATTTCTATATATCTTTTCAAATTCAATTTGTACTACACTTTTATTTTGGTTTTTTTGTAGGGTTTTCAAATGAATGTAATCTATTTGCAAGGAAAATAAAGAAACTACTCTTTATTTGTTCTACCTAATAAATAAAAAATGAATCTAAGCTAAACTTAGAAGACATAATAATAGAGTATTATAGTTCTTAGGAAAGAGTATGTGATTTGATTACTAGAAAATAAAAATTTGCATTAAAAAATTAACATTTTTAAATATATGAACTTGTAAGAAGTATTTGAAGCTTCTTTTCCAACCATCCTAAGTGTGTCCTCATAGGGTCTAACTTGTATTTGTGGTTTCTTGTTCTCTTCCAAGATTGGGGTGCTTCACTTGATGAAAAGGGGAGATCGGGATTAGTGAGGAAGATATCATTAGCTTCTTAGAGATAAGGATTTAGAATTGAGATTTGTAATGAGTCTTGCAATATTCTAAAGGTGAAATAATGGTTGGGGAAGGAACATAGAGATTTTCATAAATAATTTTAGATGCAACCTAAAAATATTTCTATCATGTGGGTAGAAAACTTCTTTGAAGTTGCTCAAAGCTTGTGTATGCAAAAATTATCCTCCCTTATGAATGAGAGAGGGGGTTTATATAATAAAATAACAAAGGCTAATATAGGAAAAATCAATCCAAAGAGGTAAATAATATATTATCTTTAAAGAATGAAAGAAAGCATTCTATCTCATAATAAAAATTGAGTTTTGGGAAGAAAAACAAAGAAAACATGATAAATTAAAGGGATTAATACTACATCAAAAGATGATAGGGTTGTTTGTGTCAAGGTACATGGGTTGCCCCTCTTATCAATGCTAGTCACTTGGGTGGCCCTTTAGCTTAACATGGAGATCACCTAAGTGAACCTATGGTATCCCAAGTGCTCCTACAACTTAAAGTGGGTATCAATACTTTCAAATGGAGAGAAAATATAGTAGGCCAACAAGAAGGGATTTCATTGAGGTAGAAAATGTTGTGAGGAGAAATGTATATGTCATGGGGACCATGAGCTAGACCACTAAATCATTATTGGATGTGCATATTGACCCATACAATTTCAAGTACTTTAGGTTCCAACTCCTCAACAACCTTATATAACTTTATGCCTTCTCTTTTTCCAACCCTTTCACATGGTTTCATGGGGACTAACTTAGTAAGATTCCTGTAAATCCATGTCTACTCCATTTTTGCTATTTTTCACAATGAAATGAAAATGGACATATGTGTATGCAATACAAAATTATTATAATTTTTATATCATGTTTATTGTAGGGATTGCTAATATATTTTTGTACCTACATATGTATATTTGGAGATGTAACTTCATGAAGAATATGGAGAAATCAAGGGACATCATAAAAAATGTATCCTTTTTAAATATTCAAGTGTTATTATAGTTTCTATCTTATTTTAATTTAGTATGCATGACTCATGTAGCTCACATAGAAACCAAAGTGAGGGGGATGTAGAGGAGAAAAATACATACTCCACATTTCCCCATTTATTTTGTACCAATTTTGGCCTTATTCTTAGATATATCATTTGGTGCTCAACCAATGAATTATAGTGCATAATTTGAAAAAAACTAGATGATTATTCTATCATTTATCAATTCAACTCCTTTGGTCTATACCTGATACAAAGAAAAATAAGAACCCTAGGTCTGAATGCATAAACCTAGGATTAAAATGTTTTTTGGAGGTGATTGTGAGTATTTTCTATTGTTTCATTAAGATAGAGATCAACAAGGTGAATAGATTGACTTTCAACTATGAAGGTGAGCCAATCAGACTTGGATCTCTATCCTATTGAGCCTTATAGTGGATTAGAATTGATTTGCGATGATTAACCTAATTAGACTATATGCCTAACAAGCAAAATGTAATATTCCGATAATTAATAGACTAAAACAGTAACTTGTAGATAGATTTGGGAAGTGCAAATGACTATGTACCTGTCCAAAAAAATCGGTTTCAATGTGCATAGGAGGATTGATTCATCCAAGGGTGTATGGGTCCTCTTAGGGGTGTCCTACTCTAGTTTTAGGATCTTTTGTGATAGATCCGAGCTTTTGATTTTTGGTTGCAGAGTTTTCATAACACTATCGGATAATTCTATAGGTGATTTTTTGTGAGTTGACAAGATGTAGGGCTTCAAATACAACAATGAACAATTTGTCTTCAAGCTTCTTTCAATCATATCCAAACTTGAAATCTACACATTCACGAACAGAAGAGATGTTTCATTTAGGGGCTTGCCTTGGTGAAACCCTATGTTAGTATTTCCACTTCCACAATGGCAATATCAATGATAGGAAAGATAAATGATAGGAAGGAATGATGAATCAAAAAGTGTTGCAATCCACCACCCTTCAATGGCTTCCTTTAAGGACTGAAGTCATGCACATCACCTCAAGGTATTGGATCTTGCTTGCTTGAACTTGCTTGGAGACCTATGAAAGTGTTAGCCTTCACAAAACAATGATAACATAAACACACATGAACTCACATAAGATTTGACATAATGTTAGGATCATGAATTGCTATAATAAAGCTTTAAAATTTTGCTCTTGAATTTCTTGATAGTGCTCTTGATCATAAGTTCACCAATACTTTTGTTGTTAGATTTCAAATGATGCAATAACTAGGTATTTATAGGCATTTATCTAATTTCCCACAAATTAATTCTTGATAGCCGGCATTTGCAAGTTGAATTTTGAATGTTAAAATACTAACATCAACATATCTAAAATTGGTCTCTGGAAAAATAGGGGGACCTATACACCTCAGGGCGAATGGGTCATGTCCTTATTTTCTAGGACAGTAAGTGTCGGGGGAAAAATTTCAATTGGATGCATTTGTTCAATGCTTGCAATTTCTCAGAAAATGGTACAAATGGGCTATAAAATGCATAATTTAGGAAATTAGGGGGTCACTTAGGCTCAATAGTTTAGGAGGGACAAAACATAGTGTGGAATTTTCAAGGGTGACAATTTACGATGCTAAAATATTGAATACATTTTTTATGTGTTTCCCCTTGGGACTAAATCATAGGTGTGATTCTATCTTCTAGATCAAAACATGCATGTTTTGAATCAAAATTTTACCCTCCTTGAGTGGGCTCCATAAAAAAGATGGATTCTTAACCATTGACTTGTCACTAAAAACATTCAAAATTTTCACCTAAGATGTCATATCTGAAGGTAATTCATAGGTTACTTATCATCATCCATTTGAGTCATAAATCAAAAAAATCAAGTATTATTATAGAGAGAATTAAAGCATCAAATTAGAGTGTAGCATTGACAAACACTACATTGAGCATATTACATATTATGGGTCTTCAATCTTTCATATACTTATGAAAAACAATAACAAGGGTTTGAATAAGGTGTAAAGAAGTCTTGAAAATCAATCCTAGCTCAATAAACTCCAAAAGGTGTTCATCAATATTGTGTTGATCCTAATTTAAATATTGCAACAAAGGGATAAATTTTGGATGTAGGTGACTATCATAACTTCTATAGAATCACATCATACATGATGTACTTGCATAGCACCTAGATAAAATTACATATGATCTTGACTTATCACAATGTAGACTTCAAAGACTTATCAACTAAATGAGTTGTATTTCATATTTGATCTATATTGTTTAAGAGGGGCCATTGAACACATGTTTATAATCCAAATTAGGCATGTTAAGTATCACAATTATTAATAACTAAGTATTTTTAATCTCCTATTTACTTTATTAATTACCTTTCATGTTACATACTCAACAATTTATATTTATCTAGATCAAATTAGATACCACTATTGATTTTAATTCCTTAAATATATATCTTTTTATAGAGGGTGTGTTTTTCCTTTATAATATGATAATATAATTTATAAATTTTAGTATTATAACACTTAATAATATAATAATTATAACATTATTTGATATTATATAAAATCAATAAAATAATATATTATTAATTATACATTAATTTACAGATTCATCCTATAGTGTGAGGGTTAAGTGGTGGCATTTCTGTTGTGGTCACTAGGATTATATATTTCATCAACATGAAACATCCCATTAATTTCATCAAGTTCAAATTTATATAGTTATAGGTGTGCGATATCACATTAATGCTAGTTCAATCTTGGTTGAAAGAATAACACTAAGGAATACCACAAATTCTTTTACTTGTGTTAGATCAAGCACTGTTGAGGTAATTATTAAAAAACCTAGATTAAAATAAGTTGCATTATCACTCCTCTCTACATTTTTATTTACTTGCATTTAAAATGTACATAGTTTGGTTTCTTACTTTTAGAAATTCCTTGTCGCTTTGTTTAATTGCCTTGACATATACCAAACACTCCTAGTATGCTAACAATCCTTAATAAGAAAAATTGTAAATCCTTACCAAAGATTAAGGGAGGGGAGTTCTTAGTAGATTTATTTTTTCTTCTTACTAGAATCCTTTTATTATGTTTGTCAAAGTTTAGCATTTCATTTTGATTTCTTTAAATTGGAAAAAATATAATCGAATTTGTTATGGATTGGATAAAATTCATTTGTATTTTAATTCTATCTTCCAATTTATATTTCTAATCATTTTATTGTATTAATTAAGATATTAATCAATGAAAAGAAAAAATGAGAGAATTAAAGCTTTGGTTTATATTCATACAAGTGATAACTATTTTTTAAATATTATTATAATTTATTCTATTCATTTTTTATTAAACAATATAGATTTATAAAAGAATAAATAGTTCTCAAAAGAAAGAATACACAAAAGGTAAAATCCAAGCAATCATAACGACATAAAATATTATGACAAGCTTGTGTTTTAACTTTAAAGACCCTATTGATATTCTTTGCAGCCCATATAATGAAAATACGAGTTTGTTGCTACATCTTATGTTGTTATGATTGTTTGGATTTTAAAAAACTTACTTTTATAAATAAGTGAAGTTGAGTACTTACTCTCTTTTCTACCACTTGCTCAATAAAATCCTATAAAAGAATGATTTGTCAATGAACTTACTCCTATTTATCTTTGAGTTTGCAAATTTATCTATCTTTTCATTCATTTTTCTATCCACTCATAACTTACAATGTCTTTCTATATTTTATCTAATAGATGGCTACTCAACAAATTAAATGGCTCCTATCTCAAATATTTTATAACGTAAAACATATATTTAGAATGCTTCTTTATTAATTTATAGGTTTAAATAATACAATCGTAGTGGCCTTGATGGTGAAGGCATGTGTGATTTATAATGGGTTACATATTCAATTCTAGAGGAGTAAGAATTATACATTATAGTGATTTAACTTATTTTTAATTATCAAGAGAATATAAGTACTTAATTAATTATAGAGGTTCATATCATTTATGAAAGTTTAGTTTTTGAGGGATTGAGTAACCATGTATCATTTAAAATATTTTATGTTTTTTAACATGTGAAATTAGTTTATATTTATTTATATGTTTTGTTATTTGTATAGTTTTAGTGGACTTTCATAACTTGTGATTTTTATGCAATGCAAATAATTTTCTTATGTATAACCTTTTAAGATCTTATATAAGCTCTATTGAGTGCATCATTATCCATATAGCATGTGTGATATTGTGCTAGCCTTTGCAATCTCCTATATACCCACATAAATTAGTGTATGACTATTTGTTACACAAAACTTTGTGCAGCCTTATACTTTGTCAAAAGTATAAGTCAACTTTTTTTCTTGTTCAATCTTACTCTTTTAATGATAGTAGATCTCTCTCTTGCACTCGCGATCTCCTTGAACAATATTTAATCCCATCAAGACAAATAAATCATGAATAAATAAACGTCTAAGCTTAAAATAAATGTGATGCTACCTAGATCCCAAGCTTAACATCTCATATTGCACTTATCATGTTCTTAGAAGATAATTTGATTCAAGAATAATACCATTTCTCCATTAATTTTAGTTTAACTTGTTTCATACTGATCATTCTTCATAAGTTTGAATTTTGAAAAGAAAAATAATAGAATATTGGTTTTCAAATCTTTCGTTATGTGGACAACTATTGCATAATCAAATATTTGAAAACCAAACTTCTATTAATTTTCTTTTCAAATTTCAAATTTACAAGGAATGGTGAGTGCCAAATAAGTTAAGCTAAAATCAATGGAGGAATGGTTAGTATGCAATGTCAAGCTTGATATCTAGATAGAATCAATTTTATTTATCCTTAGATGTTTATTTATTCATAATTTATTAGTTTTGATAAGATTCAACATTGTATAGGGAGATCACGAATGTGAGAGAGATCTACTATCATCAAAAAAGTAAGATTGAACATGGACAAAATTTGACTTTAAAATATTAAATAAATTGTAAAATAACAAATCTTCACTTAAATTGACATTTTCATTAATTTAAATAACAAAAGATGACAAATTTCACTATTACAAATGATTCATTATATATATAATTTAATAGTTTTTCAAAACACATCTCCATTATTCTTCCTATTATATACTTTACATAACACTAAAAACTATAATATTTCTTCATAAATTAAAAGAACCATGTTACTCTCGCTTAATCATCTCCTCAAATTACATTCTTTACAAATTAAAAAATTATTAAATTTGAGAGTATAATTAGTCGATAGACTTTAATTGTGAACTCACCAGTCTACAATCACGCCAAACCTATCTCACACTCTCTGAAAACCAGTTTCATTCATCGTTAAACCATTTTCAAACACCTAGAATCTATTCGGTTGTTGCATTTAATTGCCGACAGACCGTAGTTTATGATGGTGACACAAATCTCGAGCGATGATCATCTATCGCTGCAAGCAACCTTCTATCGCTGCGGGAAAGACGTGCTTCCATGGTCCATCGTGAACCCTCACCAACAGAGTTAATGCTTCCAAACACAAACGTTCAGCTTCTGACTTTCTTCCGTGACATTTGGGAGGACTGCAATTGGCTTTAGTTTTTGTGGATTCCATTTGAGAAATAGTTAAAATATCAGTAGATGCCGGCTGATCCATTTCTTTTGCCTGCACCTTTGCATCTTGTGCAGCCTACACCTCTGCAACCTGCCCAATTGATGGATCATCCAAAGCCTGAAGATTTTCCTTAAGATTCAATGATTGTGCATTTTTCACTGGGGCCGGATGTTGGGCCTCAGTCTACATGCACCGCTCAGGTTTTTTTAAATTTGAGTCTAGTTCCAATCTGCACAGTTTCCAGACCCATTGATGTTACCTAACCATGTGAACGCCTAAAGTACTTTTGGAGGAGCATTCTACAACCTTGAGCCCGACTTGTTTCTCACAATACCAATTTCCCTATAAACAAAAACGAACCATAAAGAGACCTCTATCCAGCACTGAAATGGACGGAGCTTCAAGTTTATTCCAGACATTTTTCATCCACTTTGCAAAATCATCAAGAGCAGGTTGCTTACACAGGAACTTATAGATCAAAGACCTGCTTCCAATCTCTGCTTCCATTGCTTGATCATCCAAGGCGATGACAAGCATCTCTTCAGCCATTTTCAAATGGACATCCCCAGCAAAAAGGAAACTTACTCAGTCCATAAAACAGAGGCATTTTTGTAGGCAGAAAGGAAGCCATGCCAAAAAGGTTCAAAGCCTAATCTATTGGAATTACCGTGCCCAACACCATCTCTGGAGTGTTTGGAAGGTTGCTCAACCCTCATTCTCCTGCCATGCCAACAACAGACCAACAACTCCACTTTTGGCCATGTAAAACCTGGTAGGAGAGAAAAAAAATACTTACTTCGATATTTTCATTTTGATAACAAAGCTCATCAATTCTATTACAAGCCAGTATGTAACAGAAAGCTGGAAATAGTTCAATTCTAAAGGGATATGAATAAAGAATTTGCTAGTCACCGAATTAAATACTTGGGCAATATGCAGCAAAATTAGCACAATATTAAAATTTCAGTATGTCATGAAGCCTTTTTTGAACCAAAATTTCAAATCAATGAATCTGTACTTCAAAATCCATTGATAAATAGAAGCCCCTATGTTGTCCCAAATTTTCTCATAGGCTTTCTCTACTCTACAAGGTTTTATACCGCATTGACACAAAGCCATTTGCATTGATCAAGTCTCAAGCACTCTTTCAGTTTTAAATCTGAGAACAATCTGAGTGCACTATATAATTCTTATTATAGCTTTGGATTTATGTTCTATTTTTGTTGTATCTAGTCTATCGACGTCTCCCTTGAACCCCCTATGGGTGCAAGTGCTAGTTTATGGACATCACAAACAAAAATTGATTCATGGCTTTCCCAATCCCCATCATAGGTTAGGTAAAGATGCTTCTAAGTACTCTTTTTACTCCTTATCCATATAATGTGTAAAGCTAAGACAAACGGTCAACAACATTATTAAAAAAATATAATAAAAAACCCACATGGAAAACAAACTCCAACAACCTTATAAAACTAAAGAGGTTTCCTAAGCTTGACTTAGGATAGGATGCACTTTTTGAGTTAGGTGAAGATCCTTCATGATTCCTAGTTTAGTTGGGCTTTCAACTAATTTTTTTTCAACTTTTGAAAAGTAGGTATTGTGGGTTTTGTTTAAGTGTGTATGTATGAGTACTTACTACCTAAAACATGTGGATGTGTGTACTTGAGACACTTTGATGTTTTTATATATATTTAAAGGGGGTCATTTTAATTAATAGGATGTATATTTAATCATGATTTATCAAAAAATAATTGAGTAGTTGTTAAATTATATTGATTGATTCATATTACATGAGAAGTAATTCATGTGAACCTATTTTTTATTGGTATAAATGGTCTACTTAATATTTGTTATACTCAGATGACATTTTTTAAAGGTAATGTTCTGAGACTTCCAAAAAGATCACCCATCTCAATACTACTTTGACTCGAACACGCTTAACCATAAAATTTCTCCTATAATTAAACTCGGATAATTTATTACCTCACAAAATCACTTTATTCAACCATCTATTTACAATATGAATTGCTACTTTATCAATATTATTTTCTAACACTTAAATCATTTAGAAGTACATATTAATTGATAAAATCAAGTAGAGGTTTTAAAACATGTGGCTATATTACATTCTTTTTATTGATGATTCTTGATTAGTGGATACATTAAAATGTAATCAAAATAAATTAAATATATTATTAAAAAAAAAATATTTAAAGAAAGTGTTAGATACCTAAATAACTACAACATAAAAAGGGGAAACATGAAGTTGGAATAATTAGGTATGTACACTAAGAGCATGGTTACCCTCATCCTTTTGGTTGTACAATTTAAAAAGTTCTACTTTAATACATGTGTGGTGTTTCTTACTTAGTCATCATATAAGCATATAGGAAGCCTTAAGTGCTAACCACCTTTGGTACATGGCCTCTCATTAAACTCAATTTATTTTTATTTATCTTGGGTTGTCCCTAGAGTCTTAAATATGACCACTTTTAGTTAAGTTGTTTATGAAATTAATTTTAATTGTTTCTATCTTTGAGTGTGTCTTGATTTTGTTAATTTTTTGTTCTATTAGGTGAATGGATTATCTCGTGTTTTTTTAATTTTTGATCGATGTTTTGACATAGGTTTAAAGAGGGTAAATCTTGGTCATTGAATGTGTTTGATGTTTAAAGAAGTTAAAAAGGATATACTAAGAGTATTGAGATAATTTTAACATGAACAATTATGAAAAACTTATTGATTGCACATAGGAACAAGTTTGTAATGTGCATAGGGATTTCTTGACTACAACTTGTTTTCATTAGTACAATCCATTTCTAATTTTCTAGATACCTATAATAGTTTTTCTTAGATTGTGGGGAACCATCTATGAACTCTACTATGTACTAACACTCAATTATTTTGAATAGGGGCCCTACCTAAGCTTTGAAATTACAATAAGACCTTGTCTTTCACCATATGGCAATATGGTTAGAAAGATGATATTTATAAATGCAAAATCATTGTTGTTGATTGTGTGCACGTAAGTTAAGGGGGAACATGGAATGATGCACACCCCATAGTCTAGAAACATGTATAGGAGTGAAAATGTGCTCCCTCTCACTCGTCCTTAATTTTAAACCTAGTCCCAACAATTAAATGAGGTTAGTACTATGGTATAATCATCTTTTTAGCAATTGATTTCTCCAAGAATGAAACTAATATCATAAGCAAGGTTCAAAGTTGTTAAATATAATGTTTGACTATAAATGAACATCTTTAGTGAATCAATAACATGGTACCCTTGAGTCTTTAGTATATAGTAAAGTTGATAACTTGGAAGGGTTATATATACTAATAAGGACTATGAAACTCAATGAAGAGGTGAAAGTAGTCATATCTACTAAGGTTATTGTATCACCCTTTTTTATTTAATTGTCATATCTCTAAGGCTTAGTGAATGCCTTACTTATGAACATCATTTCCAAACTTTTGGAAATTGAATATAAATCATGAACTTTATAAACATTTACTTGTACTTAAAATCTTCAAAGGTCCTAGAAAGTTTAGAATTGCTAAGAAAGTTTCTTAATTGATGAAATTTGTTAGATTGATCATTCAATTGATTAATCATGTTTAGTCATACCTTAGAAGTTATGAAAAAGTTATTACTTTCCAAAATTAATGTATGATTTGAATGAATTTTGAACAATGATTGGAACTATACATTGACTTGAAATACAATGTTGTTGCAAAATATATATGATCATCTATAAGGATTGATATTTGATTTGTAATATTTTATTATATTATGATTACCAAATTCACATAATTTCCATTTCCTCTTGTATATGTAGCAACATTAACCACTTGATACATCCTTCCTATAATAAAAATATGATCCAAAATGTCATGAATCTCTTAAAAATTAGTGAAGTAGTTATTGGAACTTGTTTTCCTTGAGATATTTTACTATGACTATATAGGTTAAATAGAGATCAACATATTTTAGTAAATCCCTTTCAACCCCATCAATAGATCTATTTGTATGTCAATGATATAGGTTGTATGATATTTCAATCTTTGAATATCACCATTTAAACATGGGAAATGTATCATAAATAATCATTTGATACATTTGCTAGTCTTCCATTCAAAGGAACGTGTGTACATCCCCATACCATTCTTATTGTAATAGGTTTGAACATCAGATTAACATGTATCTATACCTTCAAACCCAAGTGTATCAATAACAATCATTAATCTTGTCTTTACAACTCATGTATGATAGTAGTTATAATTACATGCACTAGTCATCACTACCAACCTCGAGATAATGCAATTATTTATAAATATCTTGTGGTAAAGTTAAACAATTACAATGATCAAGATCAATAAAGGTACATAGACAAAAATTCCACATTTGTACAATTCAAGTATGAAGTTCAATAAAGGTTACTTTTCCATATCACTAGTCAATGCCTTTTCTTGTCTCAAAAGGTGTGAACTAAAGTTATTAGAAGAGAGTGTGTATCTAGTCTTAGCAAGCTAGAACATAGGTATATAAATAGAGATGTTAGATTTAATAAGGATTCTATCATGTTCAAAAATATCAGCATATGTTAATGCTAAGTTCTATCTTTCACTATTTAATGCATTGTTAGTGTTTCCTAATATTCATTAGTATAAGTCATCAAAGTTGTATGTATTGAATAAGACCAAATAAAATCAATGCTTTAAGAGGAGTGTCAAGGAAAAACATAAGAATTGTGTTCTAATGAGTCATAATGGTACCATCCCTTATGAGTTTAGTCATGAGCATAGTGATATTGATAATCATTTCAATTTACTTACATTAAAGGAATTGTGCTAATCAAAGGAGTTTAACTAATAAAGGAACCAATCATATATCTTAATTATCTTACAATAATAGCAACCTTTATGTATTTGATCTATTGTCATAAATTTAGGAGTTTTCATATGAGAATAAGGTTAAAAGAATATTTTCTACATAGTAAGAAGTGTCTACCAAGTAAGAGGACTAATAAATCATCATTCACTATGATATTTAATAAATAATTCATCCTTATAATCTAAGGCCTACTTGTGGCATACCTCTTGCCTTGTCCTGATGATCATCATGCTAGACTAAAAGGTTTATATTGAGTTTGATCAGGATATGACATAATTGTAAGATGGATATATGATTTATTTGAGAACATGTTTCTATTGCTTATTATATATTTTGACTATGATCTTTTGATGTAGTCATGGATGAAGGATTCAATTAAGGACTATCCAACCATGCCAAAAAATGTAACAACTCTAATTACATAGTGGAAAACTCAAAGACACAACAAAATAGTAATATGATTTTTATTGATTCATAGTTAAGAATGAATTACAACCTACCATATGGGCATGTTAGGCCCCACAATTGTAGGTTCAAAATCATAGAAATTTTCTTCACCTTCAAGGCAAAGGTTTTTATTCAAGATGGTAACAATGGATTTTATTAATAGATTAAGGATGATTGAAGGCCTACAACAAGAGTGGGTAATCTCTCCTAAATATTCAAGCTCAAATTAAAGTCAAAAGGATGTTCCTAGGGGTATTCCTTAGAAAACATTGAAATCAAACAAAATGGATAACAAAAATAACAAACATCTTTACCCAAACTACACAATTGACCCTATTCCTAGCACTAGTTCAAGGATTACTAGTTGTAATAACCTCTTTTATATTTAATTAAATACTTTGCACATTTATCTATAGATAATGGCAATGCTATAATCTCTTGAGATAAGTTTCCATTTGATGTTTCATAGACATTTGCAAAGTAGTTGGGAATGATACATAAAAAAATATAATAGTTTCACCCCACATAAAATATATCCCTAGTTTATAGCTTTGAATCATAAACAACACATGTGTAAACCTATTTCCATTTTTAAAACTACTAGTGAATGATTTTAACAAATTTTATAAATATGGAAGGTTAGGGTTTTTATTGACTAGTGCCTTATATAGGTAATAAATTCATATTCAGTTAGTTCAAGCATAAATAAATAAGGAACAAAAGAAGTCTTATGTAAATTAATAGTTCTACTTAATAACCCTTCTTTAAATTTGTTAGTATTCCCTTAAAATAGGTAAAATATAATTGCATAGACAAATATGTCATTGATTAAATGTTACAACAATTTTATATACCTATTGACAACTACAATAGCAAATATGGTGGAAGAGAAATTACAAGGAGAGGGATTGTCACACCTCAAAACCATAAAAAATATTCTAAAAGATTAATTACTAGCCAAGGAGACAACTTCTCATTTTTACATGCAAAAATAGCTAACTTTTTGCAACTTAGAAAGATACTTTAATGATAGATAGATGATTAGAATTTTGAATCCTATATGCCTATGCAATCTAATAATAATAATAATAATAATAATAATAATAATAATAATAATAATAATAATAACCCTTACAAAGAATTAAAATATTGCATATATAGGCCACAACCACAAAATCTAGTATACAATATGGAGTTTCACCATTGTATAACATCCATTGTGATAAATATTATGTCACATTGCCTCTTCAAGATTTCTAAATCTACTCAAGAAAAAGAGTTAATAGTTGTTTCACCCTCATCATTACTCTAAGAAGTAAAGGCAATCCAAAACCACACATAAGGATCATCAGAAATTCCCTAAAAATATACTAAAATAGCATCTTGGAGATGGAGTAATATTCCATTCCCTTATATCACTCAAATATATCCTTCATGATTAAAACACATTTTTTGGGCACAAATAGATCATATCAAGTAGTTACAAATTTAATCTAGTTGTTGCATGTTCTAATAGGTCATTAATGGCCATCTTGGGGTAGTTTGGGAAGGTATATGGGAGATGCAGGGAAATGGGTATGAATTGGATAGAAGTGCAGTAGGGGTTAGATTCCACAAGTCTAGTGGGAAGAAAACATGGTGAAGTGAAGTGAATATAGGAGGTGAAGTTAAAATTTCACTTCATATGAGGGTAAAAACTTCATAAAGGAGAAGGTTTGGAAGTATAGGGTTTGTGCAAAATTGATGTAAAATTTCACCTTGGAATCAGAAGTGAATGAAAAGGTGATGTTCACTTGGGTATCAAGTTCCAACAAAGTGGAGTTGGGATGAAATTTTCCATAAAGGAAAGGGATTATGGGAAAATGAAAGTGAAGCGAACATGAATGGAGAAAAAGGTGAAGTGTGTATGGGAGTTAGAATCATAAGAGTAAAATATGACTAAAGAAAAAGCACATAGGGATTTAATGTTGAAGTGAATTTGGTAGGGAATTCCAATTGAATGAAGAGTAGTTGAAGTGCACTCGAGGGTAAAATTTCCACAAACAACCACAAATGCTTAGAAAACACCCAAGAATTCCCAATAATACTTTTTTTATATTTTTAAGGGATTCTAGACACTAGACAAGCATGTGGGATGGGTCACAATTGTTGGAATAATTTCATTGATGTTATTGTTGGCAACATGAGCATGAGAAATAAGCACAAAGGTATATAACGTTGTGTTGCAGTATTGTCATTGATGTCAACATTGTATCTTGATGTGGAGATCTTGGCGTAGATCATGTTGATTGGTTCTAACAAGTTTTGGAATGTTTTTGAAAGACATTTTTCCAAGATGGTTTGATCCGGTAAAGTTGGTTGTGATGGAAAATTGACTAAATGTCAACATTGTTAATTTTGTGTAATAGAGCATCCAATTTTTGGGTTTGCATCGGTTCGCATTGGCCTCTCATTAAACTCAATTTATTTTTTATTTATCTTGGATTGTCCCTACAGTCCTAAATTTAACCACTTAAATTTTAGTTAAGTTGTTTAAGAAATTAATTTTAATTGTTGCTAGCTTTGAATGTGTGACTTGATTTTGTTAATTTTGGTTCTATTAGGTGAGTGGATTATCTTGTGTTTTTAAAAAAAAATTATTGATGTTTTGACATGGGTTTAAAGGGGGTAAATCTTGATCATTGAATGTTCTTGATGTTTAACAAAGTTAAAAAGGCTATAAGTTAAGAGTATTGAAATAATTTTAACATGAACAATTATGAAAAACATATTGATTGCACATAGGAACAAGTTTGTAATGTGTATAGAGATTTCTTTACTACAACTTGTTTTCATTAGTACAATCCATTTGTTATTTTCTAGACGTCTATAATAGTGTTGCTTAGATTGTGGGGAACAATCTATGAACTCAATTATGCACTAACACTCGATTATTTTGAATAGGAGCCCTACCTAAGCTTTGAAATTACAATAAGTCCTTGACTTTCACCATATGACAATATGGTTGGAAAGATAATATTTATAAATGTAGATTCATTTTTGTTGATTGTGTGCATGTAAGTTAAGGGGGAAACATGGAATGATGCACACCCCATAGCCTAAAAAGTATAGGAGTGAAGATGTACACCCTCTCACCCTCCCTTAATTTTAAACATAGCCCCAACAATTAAATGAGGTTAGTACTATGGTATAATCATCATTTTAGCAATTGATTTCTCCAAGAATGAAACTAATTGAAATATAGGAAAAGGGGATCTTCCCTAAAATGGGATATGTGATAAGGGGAGTATGTCAAAGGGTGATCCGACAATACTGGTTTACAATTTTTGGCCAAACTGGACATTGAACTGATTTTTTAAACTAAATCTTCACTTTTGGACACCTATAATTGCTAAACGATGAGGAATGTGAAGATGATGCAAACTATTGATTTGTGACATTTTTTCTATAGATCATTCTAAATATATATATTTTTAAAAAAATTGAATCAGATTGCATTTCTTTTTCCATCTCCTTCAAAAACTAGTTTTTATTAGTAAACACCATTTTTAAAGAGTGATGCTCACCATAAACAACATAACTTTTTTTCTATGAAGGATAAAATTCTATTTTTTTCGAATTTAGCTTTGTAACTACAATATCTAGCATGTTCATTTGGTTTCATAGTGTTTTATTGATTTTTTTTTTCTTAATCAAGTTTTGAAGTCAAACCAATTACAATTTAGACATAGGCAGACCGTAAACAACATAATTTTTTTTGTATGTATAGAATTTTTTTTTTTTTATTGGATCAAGGACATCAATACCTAGCCCAAACATATTTTTCAATTTTTTTTGATAATCTACTATTTTTCCACATGTGCAGAATAGAGAGCTTGATTTTCAATGAAAAATCTATGAACTTAATTAAACTAAATAAATACATAATAAAACCAAAATATGTTAGTTTGTTTTGAGGACTACCATCATCCAGTTGGGTCTCTGAAGTTTCCTCCATTTTCATCCTCAACCTGAGCTTCGAAAGGAAAAAAATTGTATAAATTTGGTAGAAGAGGGGGAGAAGGGAAAAATGGGGGGGTTTGCTTGAACCCCCCCTGACCCTTTCGAGTGAAGGGGGTTCGCTCGAAGAGGGGTTTGAGCAAACCCCCCTTTGTCTTGACTTTCCCTTTGATTTCATTTTAAAAAACATGCAAAAAATGGTGACATCACAAAAAGGGGGTTCGCTCAAAGGGGGGTTAGAGCGAACCCCTTTTGGGTTAGAGTGAAAACCCCCTTCGTGTGAACCCCCAAAAACTTGAAATTTTCTTCATGGGAGCATTTTTGCAATTTTCCTTCCTCAACAGAATTGTAAGCTAGTTTTGTGGAATCACCCCAAAGCAAAAGGGGGTGTCTGCCTAATCACAAATCCACCTTTCCAACATTTAGTAGGAAGAGGGATAGTGCCACAAATGCTTAGAATTCAATTGCAACCCTTAAGGTGAGTCAACCCTAGGTTTTGGACACTATGGGACCTCAGCTTCCTTATGACAGAAATGAGTGAAATGAAGCTTTGGGAGAAAGATAAAAGAGTTTTAACAATCAAACCTATCATATCTAACACTTGGAATATGAAGTATTATGATAACATTATCAGAAATAGTAATTAACTAGTATATTTGAGAAGGTTAGGATGGTGTTTACTTGGCTCCAAAAGTGGTTTTTAAGCTCTATTGTAGGACATTCACCCAGGGGTGAATGGGTCTCTATACAGGGGTCTGAAATTTGTTTTTGCAATCCTTGGATCCTGGATCTAAGCTTCTAATTCCACCAAGTTTGACTGTCAGAAAGCCGAAAATAAAACTTGTAGGCAATTTTTTGTATCTTGACAACTTTGATGACAACTTTGCGAAATTGCACTTTTGATCAACTTTCAATCCTTCTTCACCTGTAAATTTGTACATACAAAGATAGGAGAAAAATGTTTGTTTTTCATGGATAAGGGTTTTCCTTGGTCAACGCTTTAGACTTGGTGAAATTTGGGATTTCGATTCTGACTTCACCAAAATGGTCATGAGTTTCCCACTCATGGAACATTTCAGTTACCCAGTGTTTCCAATGTTGGAGCATCTCGAGTGAAGGACAATCTGGATCAACCAAAAATATAATTTTATTTCAGTTTCAGCTTGATTATTTATTTTATTTTGGTGTTGGGTGAAATTTTGGTGTTTGCAGGCATGATAAAATTTTAATGACATTGTTGTCACAAATTGACAAAATGCCAAGTGAGTTGCTAGGTATAGTGAAGGAAATTCGAATTTTATTATCTCTTGTGCTTTATTCAAATTCATGTGCCCAATGGTTGAATTGTTTAATATTTGTATTTTATAATTCTTTTTTTCCAAAATTTCTAGACAATGAGACATCATACATTTTTTATAAAAAAAAGGGAAAATAAAAATCAATTTGGAAAAGAAAAGAAGTAAATTCTTCATGGAATTCTTTTGATATTCTGGGGAAATTGAAAGGCTTTGGAGAGGGAGGCATAGAGGTTGCTAGGAGTTGAAAACCAAATTGAAACCAAAAATTTAAAGTTTTTTGGCTTGTGGAGACAAGGGTTTGGGACATAGGAGAGCTGAATTTCAGTTTTATATTGGCAATTTGAAGAGGGGTATTGGATATATTGAGCAAAGATTAATGTTGTTGCTATTATAATTACAAATTGGGGGCATTGAAATTGGCAAAGATTCATGTTGTTCCTAGTGGATTAACATTGGAGGGGCATTGAAATGAACCTCTGAAGTTTGTGTTTGTGTTGACTATGAATTCTACATTGGAAGGGGTGTTGTGAAAGCTCTAGGAAAGGATAGATGGGAGTGAAGGCATGAATTTTCCATAAAACTAGACACAGATCAAAATAAATATGTTTGGAGTGAGGTTGTGTGAATTTGCAAGGCATTTGGGTGTGATTTCAAGTAAGTGTTCAGATTTTATTTTTCCATTCTATGATTTCCAAGTGTTGGAATTAGAGGA
>VDFB02326746.1:0-15032 GCA_007258455.2 Sequoia sempervirens | reverse complement strand
TATCAACCACAACAAATATACAATCACGTCCTTGCACCTTGGGCAACCCCGTGATAAAGTCCATGGCAATACTTTCCCACTTCTGATTTGGAATGGGCAAAGGCTGAAGTAGACCAGCTGGATAAGAGTGTTCATTTTTATTTCTTTGACAAATAGGACACTCTCTAATGTAGTTCAAGACTTCTTCTTTCAACCCTTTCCTAGTGAATCTTTCACGAATCTGCTTATAAGTCTTGAAAATCCCTTGATGACCAGCAAGGGGAACATCATGAAACGATTGTAGAATCTTCTTCTTAAGCTTAGATTCTTGCACTAAAAAGATTCTATCTTTATAATAAATTAATCCATCAACCAACTTATACCTTTCATCAACCAAATGACCTTCTAACAAGCTGGTTGCAAACTGATTTTTAACATAATCAGCAGCAATTAATTCTTTCCAATCAGTTGATAACTCACAAATTGACTACAAATGAGGCCTTCTAGAAAGAGCATCAGCCACTATATTATTTTTTCCTTTGACATATTCAATGTCAAAGTCATATGCTTGGAGTTTACTTACCCATTTTTGCTGCCTTTCATTCAATTCCTTTTGGCGCATAAAATGTTTAAGACTGTTGTGATCAGTATTAACAACAAATTTACTTCCCACCAAATATTGACGGAATTTAGACAAAGCATGCATGATGGCAAGCATCTCTTTGTCATAAATAGAGTAAGTTTTTTCTGCCCCTCTCAACTTTCTGCTCTCGAAGACAATAGGGTGTTTGTCTTGCATTAGGACAGCTCCAACTCCTTCTCCTGAAGCATCACATTGTAATTCAAAAGGTTTTGAAAAATCCGGAAGTGCCAACACAGGACACGAACTCATGATTTGTTTAAACTTATCAATAACCTCTTGTGCTTGCTTAGTCCAAAGAAAAGCTCCTTTCTTTGTAAGATCTGTCAAAGGTGTTGCTTGATGAGAATAACCTTTTACAAATCTTCTATAGAATCCACATAACCCTAAAAATCCTCTCAAATGAGAGATATTCTTTGGAGTTGGCCAATCAAGAATGGCCCTTATCTTTTCTGGATCCACTTTCACACCCTTTGAACTGATAATGTGACCAAGATATAAAAGTTCTGTCAACCCAAACTCACACTTTGATTCTTTGGCGAACAAACATTCCGCCTCTAAAATGTTAAGAACTTCTTCCAAATGCTTAAGGTGCTCTTCCCATGACTTACTGAATATGAGAATATCGTCGAAGAAGATGAGCACAAACTTCCTCAACTGCTGTCTAAAAATCTTGTTCATACAAGATTGAAATGTGGCTGGAGCATTTGTCAAACCAAAGGGCATGACAAGGAATTCAAAATGCCCAAAATGGCATCTAAACGCTGTCTTCTCTATATCCTCCTCCCTCATTCTGATTTGGTGATAGCCCGAACGAAGATCAATCTTTGAGAAGAACATTGCCCCATGGAGCTCATCAATAAGCTCATCAATCCTAGGGATAGGATATCTATTCTTGATGGTTTTCTGATTTAATGCACGGTAGTCAACACACATACGCATTGTACCATCTTTCTTTTTGACCAGCACTACTGCAGAAGCAAATGGACTCTTGCTTGGTCTAATGAAACCACTTTCCAACAGCTCCTTGATGGCTTTTTCAATCTCATCTTTCTGCCTCTTTGGATAGTGGTAAGGTGTAGTTATGACCGGTTTTGCCCCTTCTTCTAATTCAATCACATGCTCAGAACCTCTTTCAGGAGGTCTTCCAGGAGGTAAGCTTCCAAAGACTTTGCTCTTCTTTGAAAGTAAGGCTTGAATATCAGGATGATATTGCCTTTTTTCCTCAACCGGATCAGCTGGTAGAACCATACATTTAGCAGCCCATTCAACCTGATCATGGCGGATCAGCCTTTCCATCCTCTTCAAAGACACAATTCGAGGGCCTCCATTTGACATCCCTCTTAGAACAACCTTTCTTCCATTAGACTGAAATTTCAGCTCCATGGTTTGCAAATTCAATGTGATCTCACCAAGAGATCGCAGCCATTGTATGCCCAACACAATATCAGTGTCTCCAATTCCCACCACATAAAAATCATCTTTAATCTCATGATTTCCCAATTGCAAAGAGAGGTTAGGAATCTTCCTTGTGCAAGACATAGTAAAACCATCAGCAACCATTACCTTGAAACCATCAAATTCTTCAGTCTTCAATCCTTTTCTAGCAACTAGTCCTTCATCAATAAAATTATGAGTTGCTCCCGTATCAATTAGGGCAACTATCCTTTGTGAATTCACAACTCCATGAACCCTAAAAGATTCATTTTTTTGAAAGCTTGATAGTTGTGCAAAAGCACTACCATCTCCCACCTCTTCAGACTTGTCTTCTGGAGCTTCTTCACCTTCACTACTTGCTGATTCGTATTGCTAATCAGACGAATCAGATTCTGATCCATAATCAGAATAGCCCTCCATTCGATTAGTTTTGCCTCTTCCATAGCAGCGATGACCCTTAACCCAAGGATCGCGGCAAGTGTAACAAACTCCATCCTTTCTAAGTTGTTCTTTGAGCTCTTCGGACAGCCTTGGTGGAAACTTCTTGGGCAGATTTGAAGAAGGATTTTTATCTTTCTTATGGCTGAATGGTTTTGAGTGAAACTTAGGCCTTGGGGCTGCTAACTCCATGCTCCTAGCTTTCTTGATAGCTTCATCTAATGTTGGTGGATCAAATGCTTTGACCCAACCCTTCAAAGGCTCCATTAAACCTTCAGCAAAAAGAACCACAAGTCTTCGTTCAGTAATGTTAGGCACCATTACTGACAACCTCTGAAAATCAGCCACATAGCTTTCTAAGGATCCTTGCTGTTTCAACTGTGCCAATTCTCTAAATCTCAATTCTGGATCTTTGGTGTCAAATCTTTCAATCAACTTATTGGTAAACTCTCCATATGTGCGAACAAGATTATGGCCAAGAGTGACCAAGCCATGAGTCCACCATTCATGAGCTATGCCATCTAAATGCAAGGTCGCAAATTTGATAGCATCTTCTTCCGGCATGGGTCTGAGAGAAAGGTAGTTATCTAACTTCTGTACCCATGATCTGGCTGTACACCTATTACTACCATCAAAATGCTCCATAGTAATCTTTCCCAATGCTTGGTAGAAGTCATTTCTAGGTGCCATAGGACGTTGTTCAGTCCTTCCTCCATTTCTTCGGCTCCTTTGATTCATGAATTGATCAAAGGTCCAAGTACCTCTCAAGTCAAGAGGTAAAGAAACGTACTCCATGTAAGCTTGACGAGCATCATCAGCAAAGTTTGGAGTAGCCTCAACTGGTTGTTGCTCTTCCCTTGGTGTGAAAACGGGAAAAAGGGGTCTAGAGGATGACCCACTATGAATTGTAGTATGCTGACCCACAATTCTGTCTCTAGTATTCACCTCAGGACTGCCACTATTATTATTTCCATTAACTCCACTACTTTCTCCAGCTGAGTTATTTTGGGGCTGAATAATACTCTGAGCTGCTTGCTGATCCAACTTGGATAATAAACGGGACATCATGTCTATCATCCCGTCAAACTTCTTCTCCACTCTATCCCTCTCTTCATTATCTCTCCTTACAGAATCTGACATTATTACAGCTGTGTGATCAACCACTTCCACTGAATTATCTGAACCTTCCACTGTTTTACCAAGATCT
Source organism: Sequoia sempervirens (assembly GCA_007258455.2). Taxonomy (NCBI): domain Eukaryota; kingdom Viridiplantae; phylum Streptophyta; class Pinopsida; order Cupressales; family Cupressaceae; genus Sequoia; species Sequoia sempervirens. The sequence goes on along the minus strand of VDFB02326746.1, from coordinate 11,331 downwards.
CTTAGGACTTCTGAGAAGGTATCTGCCTCTGGAACGGGCGGAAACTGATGCTGATTTCTGGCCTGACTTCTGGTGTATGGCCTAGTGTCTCTTTCACTCATCAGTTAACTACTGCAAATTGCCACAGGATGGCAGGGTCTTCGGCTCTGATACCACTGAAATATGCTAACCAAATTTTTTGATGATTTGACACACATAGCCAGAGATAGATAACTGGATTAGCGTTAGCATCAAACTGAAATCTGAACTTGGAAATGAAAACTACTCAATGTCAAGAATGTGCACTCAAGATCCCACTGAGGGCGAGGTGCTAACATATAACGGAGTCTTAAAAATTGAAATTATAAACTGATAGGCGGATAACCAGCCATAAGAACATTTCAACGCTACCACCAAACAGTGGGGGGAAAAATTACAATTAAGAACAATTCATCCGCTGCGGCGGGCATCCACAAAGCTGTGGGGATTCACCACTATGAAGTGGGTATAAGAGAGTTACAAACAGATTGTCCACGCTGGCGGTAAACCATCCAGGGGTAATTTAATGTCAAAACAGAAAGTAATTGCAGAACTGAAAGATTGGTTGGATTAGTAATGCTTAATCTCAACCTTACAAATTTAACTCTGCAAATTACAAGGTACAACGATAAGGAATGAACCTTAGATATAAAGTATGAACTTTTACAATGATATAACTCTCAAATACTGAAGTATATGATCAAAAACTGGAAATTGCAACAATCTGATATAAAAATCAGAATTCTGGAAATTCAACCAGCAAACTGTGAAATCATAAAATGCTCATAAGTTGATCAATTTACCTCCGAATGATGTGATATCAGTTGCAGATGTTTTCTAGAAGTGTGGCGCCCAAGATGCAAATCAGAAACCAACTCCAAAGGCTCCAGATTATTTAACACAAATCCCAATGCACTTCTAAATGGTACGGCCTCCTTAGAAAATCGATTTTGCAAAATAAAAATTAATAATTGGAATTAAATTCCAATTCTTTGTGGAAGGTGGCGCCTTGAGTCAACAAATGGATTGCCAGAATACCCAAAACAAAATAAAATTCACTCCAAAAGATATGAACAAAAATCAGCTTCAGCTGTAGCAAAACCAGGAAACTCAAAACTGTGAAAATACTCAAAATTCTTCAATCTTTGATGCTCAATCTGCTAGTCTGATGTGAGAAGCAGAAATGTTCCAATTAGGTGTTGTATTTCAAACACGAAATTGGGAAGGGGCTAGGAGGTAGCATCCTCGAAGCAACAACAAAATGTCCATAGTCATTTTGACAGCATAACAGTAAGGTAAGCAATGGATGAAATGCTGGAGCAAAAGCCTTCAATAAATAAGAACTCACAAAACTCTTCAATTGCCTGAGAAGCAGCTCAAAAGACACAAGAGACCTTTCCAATTCCCAAAGACCAATCAACTTCTCAAGTGGCGTCCCAAAAGCCTCCAAGAATTTCACTTTATTTAATAATATAAAAGTGGCGTCCACTTTTGCTCAAGGAAATAAGTTCTTAATAAAATTAATAAAGCTCTTAATGAAGGCGTACCCTTCATGGCCCCACTTTAAAAACAACTTAAGTTATCTCCTTAGGCCAAGGGGGGTGTCAACAGTGAATTAAAACATATTGCCTTCAATTAAATATTTTTCACCAATTAAAGCTTTCTGAAGACCAAACCATAATAACAATAACTGCTCCAACTGCAAAGGACTAAGAATAGACAACTGCAACTGCCACAACTAGCATTTACTAAAAATAGTAAATAACATGAAATGCCACAAAACTCCAAGCCACGAAACCCTAATTTCACCTCATTCTAGTCTACGGGTTCCAGAATAGACTGATGAATTGCAATGCTGATCACTGATGAGAAGGGGACATTACACAGCACCTCTGCCATTTGTCCACACATGCCTGTGAAAGCGGATTTTTTATCTCCAACAGTAGAATTAAATTAGGACTTTACTTCTGAATGTAATTTTCGTGTCTTTATTACAATAGTCCTCTTCCTCCTTTGTAGGAATAAGTTGACAAGTAGTATTTAGAGTCCTAATTGATTAGAGTTAAGTTTATTATATATTTCAGAACTTTGTAAATGAAAACAATGATAATCTTTTACTTCATCTACTGTATTTTCTTTTGAATAAGCAAATACAAATCCTTTCATCTGAATCATATCAACTGTGCATGAAAAATTGAATAGATAATTATCTTGTGAGTTAAAGAAGAGTGTTGATACCCAAGCAAGGGACCACTTGAGTTATGATGCTACTCTGCTGTTAAATTAATGATTAGCTTTTTTTTTATGCATCATACTGTTAATTGATAGATGTTATCACCCGTAGCTATAGCTGAATAGTAGTTGTTAATCTATAGAAACAATACTTAGCATTAAACTAGTAACAACAGTTTGTTATGTAGACTTCGTATGCTTTCTTAATGATGTTCCCTTCATACGAATACCTAGAACTTTCCCAACTGTACATACAATACCAGCATCATCTTAAGAAACACATCCCTGGTTGATAATTAAATGTAAACTCCTATTACTAACGATTGCTCAATAGAGGATGATCCAATCCATTGGGTAGATGTGCACATCCAAATATGTTTATTCATAAATGGTAAAATTCTACAGATTTGGATATATAACTAGGCAAGAAATCTTTGAAAATAATAGGTTGCATGCAAGTGCATGAATCTTTTCCTTTCATTGAAAGACATTTGTGAATCTTCCCTCGAACAAGATAGCAACTCTACTTGTGCCTACTCTATATGTATACCATATAATATCATTTTCATCATAGAAACACAGAAATGCATTGTCTGTATTGAAAATTGTTGTTATTATCTAAAGCCATTAACTGTTTACATCTGTCTTCAATTTGTTCAGTCAAAAGACTATTTTCGTGAATACCATTCTAAACATTCCTTTGTATCTCGAACATCCACTAACAATTCTTTGCTCCCAAAGAAAGATCATATTTTATAACACATTTAAAACATAAAACTTCGAATTTTTGTTCCCAGAGATTATGACATGAAATCCAGGATAAATTTTAGGTAACAGAAACATAATTTTCCAAATAAAAAAAATCAATTTTCAAGAAAAATTGAAATACTTGCATCTGAAATACATACATTGCTCTTCTATCTGATCTTAGTTGACCCCTCTGTATAAGATCTGACACAGAACCCCGTCCACTGTCTCCTGATTGCCTAGCCATATATCCCTTTATTGCAATCACTATAAATACAACCATCATACCCAATCCTACTGCAAAATTTACAGGAATGTCTCCATTCGGCTGTTTTCATAAGACAGCAAAAGAAAAAGGCAGACATGTGAAATAAAAAAAGTATTGGGAAAATCAAAAGATTGTGTAGCAAGTTATATCAAGTAGCTTTTCTTTTAAATACTTGATAAATAATAGAAACCACCTTAAAAATTCACAGAAACATCACATACCAGACTAAATAATTTATTAAAAGAAAAAAAGAAACAATAGTAAATGTGCAAAAACATCACCCTTGAAGTGGTAAATTAATAGTACTTATTTTCATTACATATCCATTTTGCATCATTTGTCGAAAGTTTTCTGCAAGTATTCTTTGTTTTGGATAACATTTAGGATTTCTATGAAATTCAAATATCCTACATGCCCATAGATAAAGCCAAGTATTATGACAATGCCCCCTTCTTAAATGCTTTGTTCACAAAGCAATTGCAATGCTGAATGTTGAAATACTGCATGCCCCAATATAGTTGCAACCCATGGATGGGCGATGACTATGATTCTTTTGGTACAAAATAAAGAAAAGTTTGTATCAAAATATGTTAGTATTGTAATTGTATTAAAAATACAAATAAGTACAAGATGATGTTACAATCAATATATTGGGCATCCCTATATAGATGTTAGAGAGGTACAAACACCTTTTCTATATAGTCACAGTAGTTAAATATACAATAATTAGGTCCATTACATCTTGTCTTGATCTTAATGTCTAAAGACTCTAAACCCTTCATAGTATTAGAGTGAAACACCAATCATGACTCATTTCTTCCAACTTGTTTGACTATTTTTTGTATCGAAATCAGCTTTGCACAAGATGGTAGAATTCTAAATGTAAATTGTCTGCTGTCCCTTCTTAAACTTCATTTGCATCTCTTCAAGATTCATGAAAATTCACTCAAGGTCTTCAACCATTCTGCCCTCACAACCACATCAGCCCACATCAAGCTTAGGTTACTACAAAGAAATCCAAACTTAGTTCTTAGCCATTCGGCAGTAATTTCAGCTCATTAACCATCCCGTTCAGTCCATCATACCAACATTGCCTATTGGTACTTGCAAGATTTGTAATAATTCAAGTTTCAGTGACACAAATAGCAGCGACTTAGAGTCTATTAAATCATGAGTATTATTGTACTCAATAAGTGTCATCACTGTTCTTCCATTAAAAAGTTATTCCATGCATGGTCATGAATGGTAAATTTATGGAATCTCTTGCTGTATGCATTGATATTCTTCATGAACTGCAGTTTCCTCTTCAAATTCAATTAATCCCTGTTGATCATTTTCAGCTAATTTCGGTTCTTTATCCAATAATTCAATCATTTGAGCAAGCTGCATGGATGGCCCTTAAACCATTTTTCCTTGAAATTGAAATAACTACCTTTTAAAATTTAAATGTAATTAAGAAATGGCAGAAGGATCTATGACTATTTTTTGGCACTCCAATAGAAGGAAAAAGAGAGGAATCATAATCTAAAATATGTTATGGATTTGGCCTAGCTATTGGAGAAGATCAAAGGAAGATCCCAATAAATTTTCTTTGAAGAGAGGTAAATTTCAATGTGAATTTTATCTAAGTTGACCGTGACCAAAAAACATGTCAACAAATATCACCTACCAACCTTGTGCATCCTAGATAGGAACCATCAATCATATTTGATTGTAATGCACAACTGACTTATGATAATCAAATACACTTTTGTTTGTTGTCTTAACCCTTAAAAGTAGCAAGTTTCACAGCCTTGACATGACCTTTGATGTACTCTTTCTATCCGTCAACCTACATAGCAGCTATCCTTTGACAGTTTGAGGAAAGATATTTTCAACAAGCAAGCAAATTTGACAAAACTCTTTGATATAGTACATTAAATTGCCTTATTACTTCATGTTTTGGAAACCCAAGCAACAATATTATTGTGCATAAGCCTCATAAATATATAACCTGCAATCATAGACCCATCCCTAGTGGTTGTTCTCTAGTTCGTCAACCCCATCCCACTCATATTTCATCAACCAAATAATGCTCCTTATTAGCATATTGGATTTTCTGGTAACCCTCCGTAGAGTTTAATCCTATGCTGCAAGAAACCTGACCTTCATTTCCCCTTATAAAACATTTCAAAAATGGAAACAGAAGGAAACTAGGAGGTGGAGAGGGCAAAACATCCCTGAAACACAGCCCCATAAAGTCAATATGGTGTGTTCATGTGTGTGTTTATGTGTTCCTATGTGCATTTGTGTCTGTGTACCTGTGTGTTGTGTATATCCATGTGTCACTGTGTATGTCTGTATGTATGTATCAGCTAAATTTTTGCTGGGGTTAAGCTGAAATTCGGAGTTTGAATCTTACTAATACCTACCTCCTTTGCCAACATGAGGTACTGATTATAGAAGCCATTATTTTACTTAGGAAGAGAATAGATTAATCATTAAATTTAATTTCAATAACAGTATACAGAAGATCAGACAGCACATATAGGAAAACGAAAGCTAAAAAATTGCTAACTTCAACAGACCATTTTAGCTGAAAATTTTCTCACAAAGGAAAAGCAGAGACAATATAGAACCTAGAGTTTTTCCTTGATATGCAAGTTGTATGCACTATTGTAGTTGTCAGGCTTGGCTACACATAGGGTGGGCTTAGTTTTCAATATGAAACCTGATGTTTGTTTTTACTTTTTAACTAAGTCTTTATCTTGTTTGAAGCCAGAGTGTTACTGATCAATCATAAAGTTTTGATTATGCTGCAAACTTTTGTTATGCTGAAAGCATGAATGTTTTAGATACTAGTATTCTCAAAGTTCTTTGAAAAATTATGGAAGTTGTACTTGCAAAAGAGGGTTTAAGTGCAAACTTTTAGCGACCTATCTTGCTCTAATGACGTCACTTTTGCATGAGAAAAAATAATTTTAACAACAAAAAAACTTTAATTAATTAGTGTTAGGATAAGGTGACATTAACCTTGTACTCCTATGTCATTTGTATGTCTCCACGTTCCTTGGAATGTGTTCTAGGGGACATGAGAGAAAAATATTAAATTTTGGCATGTTATAATTATATTTTAAAGAGAGGATTTATTTTCGGTGGTGGTTACACATCAAATATGGATAAGGCATCTTTCCTAGGTGTCCAAAATGGAATATGAAAGGTTTTGGATGAGTCTAAGATTGGAGAAGAAAAGGTGTCCGTTGGTGTTCCATCAGGAAGTGGAAAGGTCACCCGAGCATCCAGAAAGAAAGGAGTTCGATAGGCTATGGGTTAAGCGCCCATGTGAGAGTCTTGAATATCCAATTAATATTTTATTATTTTATTATGTCTTTTGGCTGTCCATGAAGAGGGGTGTGGTTTTTTGCAGATGGTTTTGTGTCTCTTGTTTTGGCTTACCATTTGTGGTTTTACCTCCCACAATTTCTATAAATTGGAGCCATGGGATGTAGTTTCATTATTGAGTTCTTGCAAGTAATAGGGTGTTGTCGGGCTGATTAGAGATCAGTAGTGAAGTGTATTATTTTGTACTCCCATTGGAAGATTAATAATATACTTGTCCTCTTTTCTCAGGTGGAGTTTTTTACCATAAGGGTTTCTCTACGTAAATCTAGTGTCACATTTTGTTTGCTGATTTTTATATTGTGATGTTTATTGCAATCACATGTTTATTTCTGATTTGGTAATCTGATTTTCAGATCTGAATTCACTTGCATAAGTTCATACTGTAGCTTTCCTTCACCTTTTTTTTTTCAACATTTGGTATTAGAGCTTACTGTTATGTTGAGAAGGGGATGCCTTTCTCTTAAGTGTTGGAAGGTTTTTTGGCTGCAGTGGGAGCTTTTGTTTTGTGGTATATTGCAGGTTTGTGAAGAGGATTGTTTGTCATGGCTTCTACCTCTCGCCAAGATATTGAGAAATTCAATGGCACAGGCTTCCATACTTCTATCAAAAGAGATGAGGAAAAATTCTATGAATGTTGGCTCCCAAGATGCCTTGCATGTGCGAGGAAGGTCCAAAGAAAAAGGGCCTAAAGGGGATAAAAAGAGGGATAAGTCTAAAGGATGTTCTAAGACCCTCGGAAAGAGTAAAGTGTTGGAATTGTGGCAAAAGAGGGTATGTGAAGGAGTGTAAGAACAAGAAAAAGAATGTTGATTCTACCACAAAAAAGTCCTTTGATAATGATTCTAATGCTTTGTTTATTTCAGCTAACTCTATTAGTGATAATGCTTGGCTTATTGATTCAAGTTGCTCCTACCACATGACTCATCACAAGGAGTGGTTTACTTCTTACAAAGCATATGATGGGGGAGATCTTTTCCTTGGTGATAACAGCACTAAGAAGATTGTTGGTAAGGGAAAGGAAAAGTTGTGTTTCAGCGATGGGAGGATTAAATCCCTTTATGGTGTTTTACATATTCCAAGACTTGCAAGAAATTTACTTTCAGTATCCAAGTCAAATGATCCTGGAATGCATGTGACATTTGACAAGTTTGGTTGTAGGTTGGTAAGAGGGAGTTTGGTGATAGCTAAAGAATCTTGGGTAGGGACTTTGTTTAGGCTAAATGCCTCTATTTTATGTAACTCTTCCAATGTAACTAGCTTTGAAAATGCATGTATGTTGTGGCACCATAGATTGGGTCACATTGGTGAAAAAGGTCTTAAGATCATTCTTAATAAAAAAGTTGGTTGACGGTATTTCTGATTATTCTGCTGGCAAAAATGATTTTTGAGAGCATTATGTGTTTGGTAAACAAAATAGATCTTCATTTCCTAATGGAACTATTAAGGAAAAGAGATTATTAAAGATCATTCATTCAGATGTATGTGGTCCTGTGGATGTTGACTCTTTGGGTACATCTCAATATTATGTCTCTTTCATTGATGATGTCTCAAGATACACATGAATTTATTTTATGCATTCTAAATCTGAAGTTTTCACCAAGTTTAAGGAATTTAAGGCCTTGGTTGAGAAGCAATCATATTATAAGATAAAAGTGTTGAGATCTGACAATGGGGGTGAATATTGTTCCAAGGAACTTGATGAGTTCTGTAAGCATGCAAGTATTGTTTGGTAGAAGACTACTCCTTATCCCAACAAAATGTGGTAGCAGAAAGAATGAACTGAACCTTGATGGAAAGAGTTAGGAGCATGTTGAGTGGTGCTAAGCTTGATAGATGTTTTTGGGTAGAAGCGGTTGGTACTGCTTGTTATTTCATTAATAGATCTCTTTGTTCAAATCTTGTTGATAAAACTCCTTATGAAGTGTGGATAGGTAGAAAGCCTTCTATTTCACACTTAAGGGTCTTTGGTTGTGAGGCTTTTGTTCATGTGCCTCAAGAGAAGCGATCTACACTGGATCCAAAAGCTCAAAAATGCATCTTCGTTGGTTACGGTGAGAATGTAAAAGGAGGTTATAAGCTTTAGAATCCTCTAACCCGTAAAATGATCTTTTCTAGAGATGTGATTTTCAAGGAGTTTAGAGCTTACTTAGGAGAAGAACAACCAAGGGAGAAAGATAAGATAAAGACAGTGCACTTCGAGAAAAAGATTGAGAAGCAGGAAGATGTACATGTGGAAGAACAATCAGATGGATCTGAGGATGGAGAAGAAGAAGAGGGTTTAGACAGTTCAAAGGATGTGCAAAATGAGCACACAGAAGAAAAGGAACAGGTAGAGCCCATTACTCCTACCTTGAGGAGGTCCACAAGGCTACGGAATCTAGTTGATAGGTATAGCCCATCCAATTTTTGTTGTGTATTTGCTTTGTTGAGTACTAACTGATGAGCACACAGTTATACTGAGAGGGGGGGGTGAATTAGTATAACGTATTTTTTACCAATTTAAAACTTTATCAATCACAATAGCAACTATGCAAGAATATAACAATAAGAACAAGTTGACACCAAGATTTTACGTGGAAACCCTTACGAGAGAAAACCACGGTACAAATAATGTACTTTATATTTATATAAGTTTACAATGATTGTAGGCACCAACCTCTTAAACTATTTTGTAGGCACCAACTCCCTAACTTGGTTTAGTAGGCACCAACCTACAAGGAGCACCAACTCCCTCTTCCAAGGCACCAACCTTGGCTAACTAGAGGCACCAACCTCTTATCATAGACTGAAAATCTGAATTTAGAATGAGACCTTTACAATAGATCTCCTTTTGCTTCAAATCAACTCCTTCTCTGTGATGTATGCTGCTTCCTTGTGCTCACACAAGAGATATATTTCTGCACTTCTATAATCAAACTCCACTCAGCATAATCATTCTCACAATCACCTTTTTTTGAAATTTGAATTTGAATCATCTATATATATTCTGATCAAAGATTGTAACTCTTTGTTTAAGCAATATGTCCCTTTGAATTGCTGCCCTTTCACAAGCAGATCGTACCATTTGGAAGAACTATAATTTTTTATTATTTTCCTTAACAAATAGTAATCGCACCTCCTCATTAATTTAAATCTGAAGTTTCATTAGAAGAGAATCATGCTTTTTTCATAATGATTCACTTCCTATTATTAATTAAATAAAATCATTGCAACTTTAGTTAATAAAATCACTGCCTTTGGAGATTTAAATGAATCGCTGCCTTTTTTTTTTGTCATCACCTCTCTTTTGTCTTATATGACTGCTCTTTGACTTTTGTCTTTTTCTAACTTAATTTAATTATTATTTTTTTATTTCCCAAGTGGGATGCCTTGTTCTATCGGAAATCTGATTGTTTATGTAATATATTACTGTCTTCAATCACCACCTTGAATTGCTGTGTAAAATAACATAGAACATTGATCGCTGCTCTTCTAAATCCAGTCGTTGCTTTTTAGTTGCTATATATTTTGTCTTTATTCCTCTTTTGTCTTTTTCTGATTTTGTCTTTATGTGACTTTTTGTCTTTTTATTAAAAATATGAATCGTTGTTTTTCACTTTTAATTGCTGCCTTCTATCAACACTTAATCGCTACTTTAACTTTTATTTGTTTTGTTGTTTATTATCCAACTTTAATTGCTGCTATCTTAGAACAATTGCTGACACCATAAACTTAATTAACTTAATTGCTTCATCATTTATCACTGTCATTTTCAATCTTGAATTTTTGTGCCTTTTTAAATATCATAATCACTGCTTTAAATATGTTCTCATATTTGCCTTATGTCTGATATAAATCTGATGCATTCTCCACATCTACTTTTGCTTAAGAATCGAATGACATTGCATTGCAGACCTTAATCATTGTTGTGCGTTTGAAGTCATAGAATTTGTGTGTAACCAAAGTAATTGGCTTTCAAATAAGTTATCTTCACTCATCCCATTCTTCTTACTTTACCTTGACATCAATGACAATATCCAACAATCTCCTAATTCTATTAATGATAGCAAACTTCGTCTTTGTACCATTGACATCAATAACAATATTTCCAACACTAACGATGAACCTAGATCGTACAAGGAGGCTCTCTCTTCAAAGGAAAGTGAGTCTTGGTTGTAGGCCATGCAGGATGAGATGACGGCTTTAGATAGTTGTGACACCTGGGATCTTGTTAGTTTGCCCAAAGGAAAGAAGCCCATTGGATGCTAGTGGGTATTTAAAAAGAAATTTCGAGCAGATGGTCGGTTAGAGCGGTACAAGGTCAGATTAGTGGCTAAGGGCTATTCCTAGAAAGAGGGAGTTGATTTTGGTGAAATTTTCTCTCCCATTGCTAAATTAACTTCTATTAGATTCCTATTATCTATTACTACTGCTTGTGATTTTGAGATAGAGCAAATGGATGTTAAAACTGCTTTCTTGCATGGGGATCTGGAGGAGGAAATTTATATGCGACAGCCTGACGGTTTTTTGTGAAAGGAAAAGAACAATTGGTTTGCAAGTTGAAGAGATCTTTGTATGGTTTGAAACAATCACCGAGGATGTGGTACCAGAAGTTTGATGCTTTTGCATTGAAGTTGGGTTTTCTTAGGAGCGAGGAGGATCATTGTGTTTACATTAAAGTTATTGATGATCAAATTCTAATCATT
>VDFB02326745.1:0-21701 GCA_007258455.2 Sequoia sempervirens | reverse complement strand
AAAACGGATAAGCGAGTGAAAAGATATGCGTCCCGGAGTGAAAAAAAGGCAACATCTGACTTCCGAGGCCGAAAAAAGCATCAAAAAAGGAAAAAACCAGAAAATCACACCTGCACCATTGCATAGAGCTCGGAAACAGCTTTCCGGCGATATCTCGTTTGCAAAAAAATGACGCCGTATGTGAAAGTTATGGTTGTTTCCATCAAAGTGCTCAAAACTTGTCCGATTCAGCCATGTGAAGCCCTCAGGGGCTAAAAAAAATCGGTCCCTGGTCATATGCAGGACCAGGGGCTGGCGGTAGGCTTCTGGGGCAGAGCCCCTGGTCACCCACGTGACCGGGGCTGGGGCTGGAGACCGCCGGCTGGGCGCTGGGCTTGGCCCCCGGTCACTGATAGGACCTGGCCCGGGGCTGAAGAACCCGGCAGGGTCTGAAGCGTGGCCCGTGGATCTCCATATGGCCGCATTGAAAGCCGCGGGGGCTAAGCATGAGCTGGCGGAGCAGGAGGTGGAGCGGTTGGTGGCGGTGGCCACCCGGTGGGGTGGCGGTGGCCACCCGGTTGTGTGGCGGTGGCCGCCCGGTGGCGCGGAGGCGGCGCCATCGTCCATAACTGGCAGCGCAGAAAAAACTCTGCGTTTTGATTTTTTTTTTATTATTTTTGAATTTTTTTCGAAATACGAGCCTCAACAGCAAGTAGTTCGGGGTCAGACGCGTTTGGGCAAAAAATTTTGCTTCTCCCGGACGATCAGGTCCAAATCGGGATGTTTTATATGAAATGGGGTTTTGGGCCAATCCAACGGGCGTAGGTCCGCTTAGCCAAAGTGCCCGAAAAATAGGCTACCCCCGCATCTATCGATAAATCAATCGACCGACAACCCCGCAGATCTGGCAAACGGTGATGAAAATCAATGAAATAAAAGTCATTTTTGACTTTTTTCGGCACTCTGAATCCAACAGAAAACCCCAATCTAATCCAAGATGCTGCATAAATGTACTCAAGGATTGAAACCCTCGAGGGACCTCGAATGAGCTCTGCAACGAAATCCTGCAAAAAGGCTGAGAAGGGGCTGCGAATCGAGGCTCTGATACCATGTTAGAATTGCCAAGATCTGATTGCAAACCTGAAAATTACCTTCCACAAAAGAGGAAAACGAAAAAGCAGAGATTGCATAAAATCATGCAATTTGATATATTCGAAAAGGACAATTAATTACAAGAGATAATTTGCTTTATAAAAGCAAAGATTCCTAAACCTAATCTTATCTTGAGCAACAAGATAGCTCAAAAGATAATGATAAAAATAAATAAACCTAGGAATTAAATAATGCCTAAGTAAACTTATGCTAAGTGTAATTAATAATTAATTACACCAACAGTTCATGCATTAGAGAATGATATCAATGTGATCAACTAATCACCATCGAAAATGCAGTTCTCTTTTCATCTCTGAGTCACTCAGAAATTTTTCACAACTAGCATGAACATCTCACAATGAATGAAAGGTGTCTTCAAGGGATTTCATCTCAGAGATCACTTATTCAAGAGAAAACACGATCTTTTCTACACACACATGATAAATAAACGACATCAGATCTGCACAACTCAGCAGCCTGAGATTTTATCCCAGATTAAAAAAAAAGTATAAACAATAATAAAATACTTATCTCAATGAAATCAGAATGCTTTTCAGGTTTGCACTTATCTATCCTGAGATCTGAATTGATTTTGTTCCCATGCTCATGCGATGAAAGAGTTACGACTTCCTTCCATAAACATGGCTTAGAGAATTTCTGCACATCCAGAACTCAAAACAAGCAATGGAATAGTAACTTGAAAGACACGGCTTCACAACAACATCTCTATATGTATAATTCCTGTGAGGTTCGCTGACTGGATCAGGAAACCTATAACAATCTGCTAGTAAAGAAGAAGAATAGTATGTTATGAGAGCAAAACCCATCAAGACTGCAGGCCCTGCAATCCATCCCAACTGTGCAACACTTCATGGCAGCGATAAAACCCCTGCCCCTATCACTAAAGTGATAAAATGTGCAGTTGCAGTCCACAATGTGCCCGCAACACACAGACTTGACAGCTTTTTATTTTCCATGCGTTCTAAACATGACTAAGATTTGAAAAACTTCAAATTGACTATATACTACTCGATAAAAATGCTTTCACCTCCTACGCCAACAGTAACATTTCCAACCAACAATAATGAAATAAAGAAAGGCTCTTAACAGAGCACGACCCAGAATAGCTGCCGCCCCCAAGATAGCGCCTTCTAAAACACCTGATGGCCATTGTTCACAATGGCGCTTCGGCCTTGATCGCCCACCTAAATAGTTAGATTATTCAAATCCAACAAGCGAATTTTGAAAATTAAACTTAGGCGGATGAGGGAATGTCGACAATCTTTTAGCTCCTATGGTCTCTAGCGACTACCAAACATATACCACCGAACTGAGTCTGTCTCTTTCTAGATCTGACTTATGTTGCTTGGCCAAACCTAATCGGATCTTTACTTAACCCGCTCTGATACCATGTTAGTTTTTATGATCAGATGTAAAAGCAGTAATTTAATTCAAAAAATCAGACACAATAGCGCAACATATACCCTGGGAAAACCCTCCTCTTGAGGGAGAAAAACCCAACAACAAATATCTCTCTTATATATATAAACAATGGCAACAATACTCTTTACAATGAGGCCAATCACAATGCCAATATTCAGCACCAACAATGGCAATAATAACAGATAACAATCTGCACTTGAAGGAATTCACAATCTGTCCTTGAAGAAATTCGCACTTGAGAGAAGGATCTGCTCTTGTTAAAATTCGCACTTGAGAGAAGGAAATAATCGAACTTGCTTGATGTCAAATGAAGTGGGAAAGACCTTGTATATATACATTTTGATAGAGAGGTCGCACCTCTTCAAGAGCAAGGTCGGCCATTATAAGAAAATATAATTACAAATAATAATAGTGAATTACAAGGAAGGTCGGCCAAGATGGAAATTACATTGTTGCCTAAGTGAAGCGCTTCTTCACTTGATTATCTCAATAAATAAATAGCCATTAGGCTATATGAATTTATGTGTTCACTCGTGGCTGGAAGAATGAGCCCAAAGCTGCCATAACATCAACAATTTTCACTCCTAAATCTCTATGTGAGTTGTGTTAGCAACTCACATTATAATGCTCACACACAATTAAATACTCACTATAATATAATATTAAGTTGTTTCTCAACAACTTAACTTACATAGCTTTATTTTATTATACATACTAACAATGCTAACCTAAACACCCATGTGAACACTAATTCCTAACTCTCCCCTTAGTGTGAACATGGGGAGAAAGTACATCATATGAACTGGAAACATAATCATATGCCTATGCATACTTTTAGGTCTGCATACTGCTCTTTGGATCTTCTTGCACATGATCACCTACATACAAGAACCTAATCTGCTTTCACTTCCAGTGAACTTATCACCTACTGACCAAACTCCCAAGAAGTCTAGTAGTCAGAGGATCTTTGTAGCTAGGTGCTCTCCTATATAACTGTTTACAATATCAATGATATCTATATTCTCCTCTTTCTAAACTTAGTAGGGGAATGTTACAATGTTTTATTTTGCACACAACAATGAAATGCAACTAATAAAAAAGGCAACCTCATTGTTAGTGGTTGACAAAAGGAACTATTTAGCCTCCTTTCTCCAATGCCTCCTATTGGATATATTGTCATTGATGTCAAAGGCATTTACGAGATTGTTAGAATATTGTCATTAATGTGAAAGTGAATGAATGTGATAGTTGTCATTGACGTCAAAGCTGGATATATCACAATTGAAAAGAAGATAATACATGAAAGAGGACTAACAAGGCATGATCTTGGACATAAGAAATTTGCAGCTAAGGTTTGGAACACAAAAGAAGAATATGGAAGAACAATTTTGAATACGGAGCTTCATCTTGGAGCCACATTTAATTGGAACAATTTGAAGAAAGAATTGCCCATTTGAAGGTCTATCAAAGCTCACTGTATTAAATGTGAGTCACAATGAAGTTACATCCATGGACAAGGTTTTTGTCCTCGTGGATCTTCGGGCTCTCATCTTGAATGATAATGAGATAGATTCAATTTGTAGGTTGGATCAACTTATTAATCTCACTACTCTGGTGCTCTCACATAACCCCATTCGTGAGTTGGGAAAGTCATATTGTCGATTGCAAACAACTGGAACATCACTAAAGTGCTGTGTGGATTCGAAAGAACTCCGTCTTTCTCATAATCAGCTAATGAATCTCCTGATAGAATTGGAGTGGAATGGCAAACTTCAAATCCTAGACTTGGGACATAATCATCTTCGCCTATGGTCAGAAATACAGGTTATTGGTGTTCTACATGAATTGATAAACCTCAACCTACACGGGAATTGTGTATGTGAATATAAACAATATCAGTACAAGAATAAATAATTTCTTCCAAACTTGCAGATCCTTGATGGACATCTTGCTGTGAGCATTCAAAATCACCAGAAGAAAGGGAGTAGATCATTGAAGGGCAATGATCATGAGGATCTCAGTGAAGATGCCAATGATATAAATACAAATCTAACAACTCACAAGAATAAGGGACATGAGACTACTCGTAAAAGAAATTCTAAAGAAAGCAAGGGTGAAGATGAAAAGGAAAGAAAACTGGACAAAAGTGGCAAACAGGCCTTTCATTGATCTGATTGCCCCTTTGGAAAAGGCTACAGAATTAAAGATTAATGAAGGAGAAGCAACGACTAATCATAAGATTATTAAAAGGAATAGCAGCAATTGCCTAAGACAGAGTTATGGAGGCCGACTCATAAGAATGAAAATATATTTTGATTTGGCCGACCACCATTAAATGATAGCCAATGTTATGATGCTGGCTGACCACTATTAATATAAGACAATGATTAATATAAAAAAAAGGATTAATAGAAAACAATGATTAAAGAGCAGTGATATATATATACATTGAAAGGCAGTGATTAAAATAATTTAAAAGGAAACAATTAAAGTAAATGAAGTAATTAATAAAGATTAAAATGCAACAATTAAAGAAGCAGTGATCGAAGTGATTTAAAGAAACAATTAAAGTTTCTAAAACGGCAGCGCTTAGTATTAGAAAGGCAGTGATCAAACATGAAGTTTTTGTTAGCAAAAGATGCCTCCATTATAGATGTGTTCATTCATAAAGTCGCCTTCCTTGGAAAAGTATACAAGAAGTTTATGATTATTGGTAAAATTTGTGGAAAAAAAGGAATAAATCAATATACCTGCAGAGGTATATGCAGATCCAAAAGATTTTTGAGCAGATGTATAAAAGAGTTTTTCAGCAGACTTGAAAGAAAGAAAGAGTCCAGACTTAGAGCAGAATTATTTTTGAAGACATTAATGAAAATGCTATAAGTTGAATTATGAAAGAAAGCATAGATTGTACATCATCTAAAAGCAAAATTGATGTATGAGAATATATGAAGACTTGAGAAGAAGAATATTATACAGATTCAAGAGATAAATGATATTATTGTGGAGCATATATATAAATGAATATGAGAGATTTATGAAGGATATGAATGTGAAAAGACAAAGAGAATATAAGAAGAGAATTTGCAAGCATACAAGTATATTTTAGTAAATGGGAAGAAGGGAATTATGGAGTGAATAAGTGAAGGAGATTGAATTATCCAACGTCCATTGTAGAAGCAACGTTCAAGGTGGAACTTGGTTTTGGAAGTTGGTGCTTCTTAAGGATAGATTAGTGTCTCTCGCTAAGTTGGTGCTTAGTTGTGAGGGTTGGTGCCTCCAGTAGGTCCTATAATCTCCCACCCCCCCGGTACCAACCCCACCGTCCCATTCGCCCTTGGCATTCTTGGGGGGATGGGAGATAGGCGGGGCCCTTGGTGGTGGGGTCCGCCTCAGGGCGGTGGGGTCTTGAGTCGGGGTGCATGAAAGTCCCAACGCGTTCATAATCTGTAAGGGCATTACGTTGTCCGAAGCTCCACTGTCAATTATGCAATTGCTCAGCTTAAAACCTCCTATATATAAAGATATATAGAATGGCTCGGGCTTCTCTTCTGCAGGAACTGAGGACTGTAGCAATGTCGGCTGAACGACATTCTTCTTTTTAAGAACATTCAAGATTCTATCCAACTGCTCTGGATGATCTTGTAAATACTCCAGTTGAGATATCTGTACCTTTGTCTTCATCATGGAAGACACGATGTCAAAGCTCACTGAAGACGTATCTAAAGCTGCTGGCAAGATATTCTCTTGTGAAGGTTTAAGATTGGAAGTAGAAGCTACTTCCTTTGCTTTTGTATTCAAATTCCGCTTTTCCTCTTCCTCCTTCTGTGCTTTGAAATGCTGAGCACGTGTGAACACAGGTGAGGTGATATTTTCATGATTCACTGCGAGAGAAAAATGACGGGATTCTTCTTCTTCTTCATTAACGGGTTCTCGATCAAAGTATCCCGTTGCAGAGTCGCCATCAAACTCGTCTGTCTGTGAAGAGACGACGTTTAAACTGGAAGGTATGAAGTCTGAACTAGGAGCAGAATCGGCAAATCCCATGAGCTGATTCATTCTTTGATTTTCCGGGCAAGTAGCCCCGGTGTGCTCTGCTAAATCATGGAACGTGCAGAAGACCGTAGCCTTCTCAGCTTCATTATTTTGTCTCGGTTGTCCTTGCGGAAACTTAGACTTGAAATTATTGTACGGCTGAAAATTATTCCTTCTCGGCTGATATGCTGGTTGTGGTTGAAAAGGTGGTGGTGCGGGCAAAGCTGGTTGCCCTTGAGGTGGTGACTGTCTCTTCAGTATCATCACCTCATTTGCTACCTTCTGTAGCAACGGATCAGCCGACGCTTGCACGAGCGGCCTGATCGAATCATCTTTTCTTGCCGGTTGTAATCATGTTATCTTCAAGCTTGATTGCTTCCTCCTGAAGGTGTTGTAGATCATCTTCTTCGCTTATCTTCAGGAAAAAGGCAATTTCTGACGACAACGCGTTGATGAAAGAACTCATCAAAATCTCATCAGACGGATTCAAAGTGTGAGAAAGACGTGTAACAAGGCGACTAAACCTTGCCACGAATTCCCTCATCGGTTCATGCTTTTCCATCTTTGAATTTGAGAGTTGTGCAAATAATCTATGATTGTCCTCGGCAGGCTTGAATCTTGCCAAGAACTTCTCGCTCATGACGGCCCAACTGGTGATAATTCTTGGTTCAAGATTGTTGAACCAGTCTGCTGCGTTGTTCTCAAGAGTCTCCACGAAAAGACGAACGGCGATGTCCTCATGCGCAACATGCAAAACGGAACAAGCCGCCGTGAATGCTGATAGATGTTCATCTGGATGTTTGGAACCATCGCCATGAAATCTCGGGAAAAACTTGCGTGATCCCTTGGGCAATTCATGATGTCCTAGTAGAGCCAACGATCCAATATTGTCGCCCCAAGGCAAGGGGGCTGGACGTCTTGCGTTTCTTCCATTACGACCGTTGTGATCATCACCATTGTTGTTGTTATTACAATCACCCATCTCTGCAGTTGGAGTGGGAGTCTCTTCTTCAAAAATTTATGATTTAGTAAACTGATCAGGAGCTTCTTCAAAAACAGGATCTGGTTGGATAGGAGGATTACCTCTCCTCCTTCTAATATAAACTCGGTACGCCAGGATGCTTAATTCCACGCGGGAGGTGGCAAAACTGGTCTACCTGCTGCAAGATCTGCTTTTTCTTCTTTATCCAGAGTTGTAGCTGCGTGTCTCCACTGAGTGGTAGATGTATGATTTTCAAAAATAAACGTGCGCAAGCTACTGATAATATCTGACTGTTCTGCTTCGATGAAGACTAAATTCGGCTGAATAACAGGCGGACTTAGTGCTGGTTGTAATACCTGGAGCAGTAGGACGCCAGATAGTCATAACCGTGACATGAAGTTTTTGAGGCCTCGTGCCCCACGGTGGGCGCCAGAAAACTGTTGGCGTAACAACTAGCACCTCTGGAGTAAGAGTTGGTACGGACAGCTATGCACACTACGCAATGAGTGCTCTTCAAATTAGGAGGGGAAGCTCCCTCGTTGTGCTTGACAAAAGTACTTTAAAAAGGAAATAAACTAAACTAAATCCTGTCTTTTTGTTTCAGCTGTAGAGGTACAAGGCTTTCTCGAAAACTATATACGCTGCAGCCGAATTTTCTGGTTTCACCGTAGACAATTAACTACAACTAAACTTAATTACTTGAATTCTATCCTCAAGAAAAATAGAGCATGAGGAAACGGAGCAATTTGACTATCACGATAAACGAAAGTATAGATTCTCAACTTGAAGGCAAGGTGGCACATCTATCACCAATCTAAACAAGTTTATTGGCACAACATCACACGATAAACTTAATACGGATTCTACTTGAAGGCAAGGTGGCACATCTATCAGCTCAATCCGAATAAGTTTATTGTTCACAACAACACACGATAACCAAGTGCAAATTCTCTACTTGAAGGCAAGGTGGCACAACTATCATCTCAATCTGAACAAGTTTATTGAACACAAAACAGATTTATCTAAACTATGGAAAGAATTCACCATTATAATTGCATGAAACCCTATGTGGCATAACAATTCATTATAACAAAGAAAGACGATGAACAAAATACCCAAAAGAGCAATATTGAGGGCAAGGTAGGTACACCATATATTTCTCTCTCAAGTAAAAGTTAATTACAAATGAGCAAAACTCTTATTTATATACATCAAGGTGTAGGTAACCCTAAAATCACCTTTGAGTCAATCCAGCCTTGCAATGCATGCAAGATTTATTGCTAAGCCCTAATAAAGCAAACTATACAGTTAACTGGAAAGCTACCGTCAGTTAACCGAAACATCTAATCTAAAAATGGACAATGTGCAAGCATGCACGTCCTTATTGAAAGCGAGTTAACTGGAACACTACCATCAGTTAACGAAAAACCCTAAATGAAACTCCAAGTGTGTGAAGCTAATCTCAGAATAGATATGCATGAGATGAAACAGCGAGTCAACTTGAGAAGGTAACGCCAAGTTTAACTCCTGTGTATAATGTCTATCCTGAGAGGTGGGCACTGAAGTTTACTGTGCGTGATCTCGAGCAATCAATCCCTCAACGAGATTGTTAACTGCATCACTATTTGTCGAAGAATGCTATGTCGATGCAGCATATCCTCACCAGCTGTGATCTGAGACTGAAGTTCACCTCTGCTCCTTGTTGCCTCATCAAACAATGATGACATGACTGTAAGCTGAGTAACCTTACAGCCAATGGTCTCCCCACTGAAAATGGTATGAATGAGTGCCTGGAGCTTTGACAGAACATCGGTAAGCTCAACATAGGCACCAACCTCAATTTGATATCGGCACGGTAAGCGAGAAACTAAAGTCCTCACAAACCGAAGTGCACTAGTGACGTGCTCTCTACTCTCAGCCAACTCTGACGCCAAAGTGTCCTTTATCTTTGCCTTGAAAACCAATTGTGTTTTCCAAGAGTAGATAGCTTCTCTATCCTCTGCATATGTGATTGCATCATATGCCACACTCAGGTGAGCAATCATAATCTCATCCCGAGGTTTGTTAATCGCCATATCTCGCTCCTCATCCTGGAGACGAAGACGGAGCTCTCGTGCATTGTACCGCAACTGGTATAACTCTGTGAGCATAGCACGACCTCTAGTAACGAACTCCTCCTCCCATTCATCCAAACGCTTGCCATATGCAACTAAATGATTAAGTTGGCTTTGCTCTGCTGGAGGCTCAAGCATCGACGGGAGTGTGTTAATGGCATCTGGTCTATGTACAAGGCTAGAAATATACTGACGAAGTTGTCTGATTTCAGCCTTGAGGGCTGCCTTATCTTCTCCGTCCTTTAGTATTGTATCCCTGGCACTGTCTGTAGCAACTTGTAGGAGATCAACCTGGGTCTGGTGTGTGCTATGACCAAGGTTGACTGTGATAACCTCAAAATCTTGAGACTCCAACTCAGCCAAGTTCTTCCCCTGTGGAGGTACAGCAGTCTCGACGACAATCTCCATGTCAGTGTTCCTCTCCACGTGGACCATGTTGTTGACCCTCTTGTCCAGCGCATCCTGGTAAATCTCATCAAAATCAGAATGATTAAGAACATAGGATGGCTGCCTCCTCTTCCTTCCTAGCTGAGCTTCGATCCAAGATTGGTCTCGGCTAATGCTACTAGAAGGGTCTGTACTAGCAACAGGAGGTACTGACGAAAGTGAATGTGTAGAGGACCCACTACGAGGTGGAGAGTCTAAATCCAATTCAATGAGAATTGGGGTTGGTGACTGCTCTGAAACTGTTGTAGGAACTTGAGGCTGAACCTCAGGCATTGGCGGACTCTGAACTGGCCTCTGAACTGGCTCTGTGACCGGCTGTCTGTCAGGCTCCGTGTGTGTAACAGTGGCAAGCGCCTTGCCCTTTGAATTGTTTGGCGCTTGACCTTTCTTGGGAGGATTACTCTTGTTTTGTTTAGGTTTTGACAAGGAAGGTAGCGAAGGATTCACCACTACTGGCGGCTCTGCTCTGGGCACACTTACCCTCCTTGTCTTCTTGCTGTCGAGGTAAAGTATACTATTCTGAATAACTCTACTTGACCTCTCCTTGACCGTTGCGTATTCTTTGGCATACCAATCAACTGCTGGCAACGGTTGTGTATCAACCTACTCTCTGAAAAACTGAGGAAGAACCTCTCCCTCATCATCTGATAAATCTCCCACATCTTCTGACAAGAAAACAAAAATCTGTGAGAGAGAGAAGCGGCCATAACTACGTCTGCAAACCTCGAAGTCATCTGCGCAATTTTCCCAGTAATCCTCCATAGAAGGCTCATGATATGTGCCTCCAGCAAGGCGAGTTGTATAATGACCTGAAAGATCATAGGCACGTGCTTCAACAAGATACTTAAGATGATATTTCTCGAGCTCTTGTCCTGCAACTTTGGCATCAATTGCCGTCTTGCACCAATACATTCCAAACTGAAAAGGAAAATTGATAGATGGTTTGTGCCTACGGCGTAAAAGACGATGAACATCATGCATCTGTCTCAGGAACTCCTGAAAGATTGTCTTATCCGAAGGATAACGTGGAAGCATAGCTGGATTTCCTGTAAATCCGTATACTCAGATGTAGGTGTATGTCGGGAATTGAATAAACCAATCTGCCCATCCATCCATCGCTGCCCTAGCAACTGCCGAGATACGAACGTGCAACTCCTGGTCCAAATTTCTCACTGTATAAGTCGAAAAAGCCTTTATGAACACGCTTTGAAAATGATCGCTCACCGTGAACTCAAGCCGATCATAATATCGACAGATCTTTAAACAATCAGAATTAATGTTGTTTAGTCCTCTAATCCCACTCGATACGCATCAAGTACACGGTGATACAAACACATGTGAAACTCATGGGCAACTAGGAAACCGGTGATCTACCTGTGGAGAATATCGCTGATGAAGGATGCTCAGTCATAATGCTCCTGCCCAGAAATGATGTGACCAATAATGTAATACATCCAAGGCTAGAAAACATGCGCATGTGCTTGACCTGAGACACGATTCAGGAGTGTGATTAGAATCGCGTACTCATCCTTGTATTCACCACGACCCACATTGCTTGGCAATCTGTTCTTTGCTTGTTTTAACCATCTTTCTGCCATCTTCTGACACTTGTCCACATCAGCGTCAAATGCCTGCTCACACTGCTTCATGGAAATAACCAGACTGTTAGGGTGTTGAGGAATGCCAAAACTCCTTTCAATGTCTAGAGGCTTGAGACTACAAATGACTCGTCCATCAACTGACACTATCTCGCGAGTAGTAGAATTGTAATGCTTAATACAAGCCATCACGAATTCAACACAATGAACGGAGATAGGTATGGAAGCGGTCTCTAGTAAGCCAGACTGCTCAATATTTTGAATAATTGAAGCTCTGATCTTAACAGGATCAAGAACTGCTTTTGGCAACACTTTGTGAAGATCTGTCTCAACCATCCTGAGGAAGTCATGAGTAAGGACTGTTTTGGTCCTGTATTCGTGCTGAGTGTACTGCATTCTGAAAAATTCGCCTATTGACTGTGAACTTGACTATGTTCTGACAAGATTTCTGAAAGCTAAAAATACCCTGTGAGAGTTAAAAATAGCCTTTCGAAGAATTATTTTCAACGAAAAATCTGAGATATGGGTTTTGTCCAGAAAAGGATTCTAAGACAACCTAGAACGTCAGATATGCGAAAATATGACTTCTACTCGATTATGCAAAGACTTTTCAGTTCATTAAATTAGTAACTCGAGAACGAATGTTCTGAAGTTAAAAAAAATTCCTGAAAAATCAAGCGCACGATTTTAACTCGAGGAAATTATGTGAAAATGATCCAGATGTTTGAACTTGTCGAATTTGCGAATTTCAAGAACGTGCGAGTTGGAATTTGAGAGAAATTTTAGATTCAAGGAGGAAAAAGACATTTTTTGTATACTCTTCTTCAATGAAAATCGCCCTTGAATTCTTCAAATTGTTGATAATTGTGAACTTTTAACCTGCAAAAAGATATGTTAGATAAAATCACCTTTGATTGTAGATGAGGAATTCGCCTTTGATCTGGAAGAATTCGCCTTGCTTGAAAACCACGAATTTTCCTTGAAGTTGCGCCTTTGTTCTTGAGGAAATTTGAATTTTCCTTTTGAAGAAAATACGAATTTCTCTTGAAGTTTGAGAATTCGCCTTTGGAAATTGAGAATTACGATTTTTCCTTTCAAAATATGAATCTCTTTGAAAAATACGAATTTCTCTTAAGAAATACGAACTTCTCAAAGCTTTGTGAATAATAGATGAAGGCGCCATGCTTTAAATAAGAAGAAATTCGCATCAATTTATGAACTGCAAGATTCAAAACCCTGATTGAAATAGAAGCCCTCTGATTGGACCCCTTTCAGTTTCACTGCCACTGACTGGAAGTTTGAATTTAAATAAATAATAAAATATTCATTATGCAAATAGCAAAGGCGCCAAAAATAGAAAATCGCCACTTAATGCTAAAATTGCAAATTAAATATTAAATATTTTGAACTTCAGTTGACAATTCGAATGTAGCTTTAGGATTCACCGTTAGACTTCACTGATTCCGAAAAGTCATCTCTTGAGCTCATAGGCGTCCATTTGCTCAAGATATTGCACTTTTTATTTAACTTCCTATTTTATAGCCGACGACAAAGTTACGACTAGCCAACTTCAACACTGATTTCTGAGTGACCGAGAGATTCTAAGACTGAGCTGGAGAATTCATTGGAAAGCCTACTGGACAAGGAAGAAATGTCTGCTGGGAGACACTACTGCAAAATCCATCATTTAACACCCTGAAAAATTAGGCGCCCCTGATTAAATTCATTTACGGGTTTCAAACTTAAACCATTTTCCTAAACTGCCATCTGACACTTCAAACAGCTGCTGACGGCGAACGGTGAACCCTGCTGACAGGAAACCAAGCTCACTGCATGCCTGGACTCATTCTGCATCCAACGACTGTACGCAAGGCATCTGAAAAGTTCATTAAGGGCCTCAAAAGTAAAAGCGCCCCTGGCCTTCAGTTGCACTGGCACCATTTTGACTAAAGTTGAACTCTCAACCAGATGCCCTACTTTGACCTCTGATATCTGGAGCTGGGATGACCCAATTCGAGCACTATCTGTTTTAACGGACAGCCAGAAGGACCCACGAGAGAAGTCTCTAGAAGTGACGAAGCAAGAAAACTGCTTCTAAGACCTCAAAAATGCCAATGCGTATTTTATTTAAAATATCCGCTCCATACTAAACCATTTTCCGGATGTCTTCACTTTTCAGCATTTTGCCAAAGACCTTGCACATACGAGCGTTTTCCAAATCCCGAAGGCTGACGGCTGGGCTCGTTGAATAGATAGAGTAATTACGCTCAAGTCTCGTGAAGACTTCAAACGCGAACGACCTCATCTGACAGGCCTAAAGGCTAGACGCCTCTGGACTGTAGAAATACAATGCAAATTTTATGTTGGTCCGCCCGTGAAATTACGTGCTTGGTAGAACCTTTGTCACGATCACCTGGAACGTCGGATCGACAAGTAGGATGATGCAATGCGAAGCCGGACTAGAGTAGTACTGATGTCAGGAATACTTCGTCTGCAAATTTTTCCATCTTAAGGGTTATTTTAACCAGCGCCCCTGAGCTATAGTTGCGTTGGAAATGCAATGAAGAAGCTCTGAGATGTGAAAACTCCATTATAAGCTCATCTTTAGACGTTGACTGCCGGAGCTCTGGGACTTGGATGACTGCGTTTGATAGCTCGTCGGATAAGCAGACTAGTCGAGAAGAGATTGACTGCATCAGCCACCAGAAGTACCAAGATCCAAACCCCCTTTAAGAAGAGCACCCTCAAGCTACAGGCGCTTTTGCCTGAAAAAGGACAAATTCCTCGTATGTGAAACTTTAGGAATTTCAACTTCTGTCGCCAGTCGCTGGAGCTGCAGGTCTCAGAAAGCTTCGCTGGATAGCTCATCGGATAGCCAGACCAATTCTGAAGAGATTGACTGTATGCATGAGCATTTTCAACAAAATCTTGACCTTCAAAAAGAAGGGCGCCCCTGGGCTACAGGTGCGCTTTTTGCTTCTCTCCTGAGAAATCTTAAAAAATAAACCATTGAAATCATCATCTCGATCACTGAAATGACCATGTGCAACGTGAAATGCTATTGTGAGACGCCCCTCCATCGTGAAATGCTCCATTCTGAGCCTCTGATTCAGGTTCTGATCAATAAAACTGACTTTGACTGACAAAATATTGACAAAAACTCCATGCTTGATATTGCCCAAAACTGTATTTAACATCATTTTAGCAAGGTTTAGACTCTTTTATGCAAAACGCCTTGATGAAGCAAAAAATTTGGTTTGGGTACAACACAAACACCAAAATGACTTTCCAACCCAAAACCCCACTCAAATGACAAACTTTTACAATCTGATATGACAGACTAGCAAGTAGAAAAATGCAGACCAACAACTATATGACTCACTAAAATGCTCATAACTCCGTCAAAACTACTCCAAATAATGTGAGACCAAGTGCAATGAACTCCAAGGAAGATGGCGACCAAGTTATGACCAAGAAATGGCTGCAAGAACTACTCAATGAATTTTCTAAACATTTGCCAAGTAAGATGAAGTGGTATGGCCTCAAAAGGTGCGACTTCTGCAAGATAAAATCCAAATCTACATAATCAAATCTGAAACTCTCCAAAAAGGGGCACCCAAGGATGACAATGACATATGCAAACTACCCAAAACAATATAAAATTTATTCTAAGACGAGCAAAAACTACTTTCAGCTAAACCCTAACCAGCAAATGCAAAACTGACAAATCTCTAAAATCTTCAACCTTGATGTTCTATCTACTAGTCTGGATGAGAAGCAGTCTCTGAAAACTCAGCTAGGTGCTATCTTTCAAGCACGAAACCAAGAGAAAGAACTAGGAGGTATGCATTCCTCGAAGAAAACTCTGAAAGCATTTCAATAGCATAACAGTATGATAAGAAATAATAGATGAGAAACAAGGAGCCCAACACTCATATTTATAGCTTTTTTGTCTCCCAAATTCAAATTCAATCTCCCTCCAAATGGATGCCAAACTCAAACTCAAATTCACTTTGCAAAAAAGATGTCATTTGCATTTCATTTCTTATCCCTCCAAGTCGTCCATCTCCAAGAATGAAATATACTTTATCAAAAATGCTAATAAAGTATAATGTGGCGTCCCCAAACTATTAAAGTGCAATACTTTATAAAATAACATATCTCCTCAAATAGGCGTCCAAATATGATTAAGTGAAATATTCTAATAACTTACTTTTATTTTTCCTCCATTTAGGCATCCACCACCTCAGCAATATTTCACTTATAAAAACATTATAAAAATGTAATTATATTCTCCAAAGTCCTCCTCCGTGCCTTGGCCAAATATTTCACTTAAAAATGTTATTTTTCACCAAATATCAAACCTGCCAAAAATAACTCCAAGAATGTTGTAATGACCAACTGCTCAAGCTGACCTGCCTAAAATAGCCACTACACTGAACTGCTGAGCTGCTGCTAAAAATAGCACTGCCAAAAATAGAACTTACTAAAAATAGCATACTGCTAAAAATAGTAAGTTGTTCCAAACTCATTTTCTCCACATTTTGAGTAGCCATTGCAACTTACTAAAAATAGTAAGTCCGGGAAAGTTCTCTAATTCAGTTGCATGTCACACCATCGCGAAGCTCTCTGAAAACCCAGAAGGAATCCAGAATCAAAGCTAGAAAACTCCAACATGCAAGCCTCCAAAAGCAACCAAGAATGCAAGTCAATATCCTGTCATGCATGTTACCTCATCACGAAGCTCTCCAAAAACCCAGAAAGCTCCACCAGACATGCGTTAGAAACTCTCGCATGCAAGACCTCTTTCAAACCTCCCTCGGCGGAAACCCTAATTTCGCCTTCCGGTCAGCTACCGGGCCTTCTGATAGGCTAACGACCTGATGTGGTTTTCGTGATCAAGCATTCAACGTTAATAAAGCGTTAACGGCCCCTATTCTTCTGATCAAAGTATTCCGCATGCTAAGATTGCAAGAAAGTTCATGCGTTCAACTCCAAGGTTCCTTTAGTGCGAATAGGCTCAATTTGGCTCGATGTGATTTGCTGGTATTTCAAGGGGACTTACAGAATTGTTCAACAGCGGAGAAAGGAATTCAAATGCTCGAAAGATTTGTCTATGAAGTTCGGGTTTCCTATTTTAACCAGAAAGTACTGAATTGAAATGGTGTAAGGTTCTAAGGAGTTTATGTTCTATTCTAAATGCAGGATATGTGGAGCTTCACTTCAATAGACTTCAACCGGATTTCACCTAGCCTCCGTCGGACAGCCTCAGCAAAATCGGTGCAATCTTCAAGGGAAATAGCAAAGATGTTCAAATTATGACTTAACATGCATACACCATCACAACGACGCATATAAGCATATAAATCACAACTGAAGTTAAACTCAAGGTAATGTCCAGTTGACCACACAAGGCGAACTTATCATCAACAAGCCGCTAGTGGTATGGAATAAAGCGAAGCTATCTTAGTAAAACACCACACACCAAAGTAAGCTACTTGCATGAAATTAAGCTACTTGGATACGAAAGGAAGAAGAAACTTTGCTAGCATTTCATGACAAGACGAATTCCATCATCAATGAAAAGATCTATTATCATAAAATGTGTTACACAACAATTTCCTCAAAAGTTTTCAAAGGGAAAACTTTCTTTCTTCTCCAAACTACACTATCAATCTACTTCTAAGCTACTTCTAAGTTGTCCCTCTACTCTAATTCTACTCTAATCCTCTCTACTGTCTACTTTCTAATGAATTACAAATGAGGGGGACTCCCCCTTTATATAGCTAGCCAAGTCCCACAAGACGGCTAGGGTTACAATCAATAGAGTGGCCAGAATCGTGCCACCTCAGCCCTAAATAATATTGCCCTAAAAACCGCCACAGAGGAGAGTGGGGTAATAAATGCGCCATAATGTCCACCATCATCCTTCTAGAAGATTCCATTTGTAGCACACTGTTCTCGATCTTCTTTCTTGGCGTTGTTCTTTGATTTCTTCCACTTGAGGGTTTTCATCTTCGTCACTTCGAGTTATACTAAGTCTTAACACTTAGCCAATTTCTTGCAACTTTTTCTTTCTTCATGTGAAACTCATCTTCATCGTGCTTCCACTTCAAGTCATCGTGCTCTGGCCTCAACATTCCTCCTACAAAACAAGCAAGGAGAGGGGTATTAGAACACTTCATGATATAAACTTAACTCACTCACCTGATCCTCACGCTCCAACTTTCAAGCGTTCATCGCCAACTTTGCGTTCAAACTCATGCCTTAGACAAACTTCATCTTTGAGAAATTCATTTCACCTGCTGGAGCTCTGATAACCTCGATTTTATTCATTTCTGGCTCAAGTAAACTATCTTCACGGGCGATTTCAGCCAAATTCAATTTGTATGCTTTCAAATTCATCGCCCGAGGATCTTACCTGAAACACATTTTCTTCATTTTGCCTTAGAAAATTTTCAAATTTCCCTTAGGAAATACATCACCCGGTGCTCACTTTAAAATCTTCTATCCCAAAATTCTCGACAAGCCGCGGGAAGACCTTGAAATCAACTCAATGGTTCACTTAAGAAAAAATTTTCCTTAACGCGATCGAACTCATGGGTGCAATAACTAACCGGGTTCTATTTCTCTCAATTCTTGAACCTTGTAGGCCTATTTTCCTTTTTCCACTTCAGTCCGCTTCGATCCCCACCGAGAATTTTGTCTCACTTGGAAAATTCTTATTAACCTCGTGAAGCTGGCAGTCACTGACTTCACCTCAGGCGACTCATCTGTGTTTCAAGGAAAAATCCACCACCTCTCCAGACTTAGGCGTATTTTCTAAGGGAGAAAACATTTTGTGCCTTAGAAAATTTTTGAATCACTCTGGAAATTTTTCCTTAGAAAATTTTTTGAATCTCTCTGGAAATTTTGCCTTAGAAAATTTTGTTTATTTGCCAGTGGGGAAAACATCAACTTTGTTTGGAAAATCTTCATGAGGGCGCCTAGTAAATTTTATTCCCCAACATCTTCAAGGCCTTAGGAAAAATTTGTTACTTCGAAAATTTCAACGCCTTGCAATTTGTTTCACTTCACATTTTATTTCACACTTGGAAAATTTCTTCACTTGAAGCTCCAACGCCTTAGGAAAAATCTTCATCACCTCATCCCGTATTCCATTTTACCACCCTAGGCGCATAGCACTTGGAGGAAAAATAAAAAAAAACGCCTAGCATTTTGTTTCACCACCTCACACGCCTTAGGAAAATTTTCTAACACCTACCACCTTGGGCGCATATAGCACTTGAAGAGGAATATTCAACTACGCCATGCATTTACCTTGAATTCACCACGCCTTGGCAAAATTTTCACCTTATTTACCACTTTTATTTACCACTTACATTTCAACTTTGGGCGCATTTGAGGCATAGAGGAGGATGGGCGCATTTTGCATGTGCTGGAGGATGAGACTTCTTCCAACGCCTTTGACTCTTTGACCAGCTTCTACACTTGGGCGGATTTGCATTATGAAGTGGATTTTAAAACTTGCCTTTCAACTCATTTGGAATATTCCCTCCTTGCATGCATACGTTTTGTCTCTTTGCATGCCATTGGTTTTGTCTTCACATGCATGCACTTGGGCGCATTTGAGCATGCAAGGAGGATGGAAATCTTTGACCCTCTTTGACTTCTAAACTTGGCGCATTTCCACCTAGGAGGAAGATGGGCGCATTTAGAGGGGTGAGGAGGATATCCGACACTTAGAAATTTTTTTAACTTCTATCAATTTCCCTTGGGCGCATTTTGGCATGGGAGGAGGATAAAACTCGTTGACTTCTTTGACCTTTCTCTCCTTTGGGCGCATTTTGTACCCCATGAAGGATGAAAAATTGTTGACCTTTTGACTTTGCTTGCTAACTCCTCCTTGTTGAACTTGGGCGCATTTTACTAGTGGAGGAGGATAACTTTCTAACGCCTTTCCTTGTGACTTTTCAGCTTCTCATTTTTGTCCTCACATGGCATGAATTGGGCGCATTTTGCACCTCATGAAGGATGAAAATCCCTTGACTTCTTTGACTATTTTGCCTTTTGGGCGCATTTTAGCCTAGCTGCAGGATAAACTTTGTTGACCTTCGTTTGACTTTCCTGCCTTGGGCGCATTTTGCCCTGTGTGAAGGATAAACTCACACTTAGAAATTTTTCATGCCTCTAGCTGAGATGGGCGCATTTCCCTATGCCTGCTGGATGAAGTTCCGGACTTAGACAAATTTTCATCATCCTTCGCCAGTATCGTGCCCTGCTATTTATAGTAAGTCTTCTCAATTTTGCACTTCTGGAGCTCAGATCAACTTGAAATTTCAAACATAGCTTCTTCACAACTTTATCAACTTGTCGGCACTGCCACTTTTAGTCACCCTGCTATTTATAGCCTGTTTCTGAAGGTGGCTTACTATAAATAGTAAGCTCTTGTTTCTGATAGCTCCCAAGCTCGGGATTGAATTTGAATGAGGCTTATCCTCACCACGCGGACTCCGCTATCGGCACGACGCATGCAACCGGGATTACTATTTTTAGCACGTTTCTAATTTGACTTACTATAAATAGTAAGTGCTCCGTTTGACTTGAAATTTCACCAGCAGATAGCTTGAAGAACGCTGATCGCGATGGTTTACATCGGTTTTCGAAGATTTTGAATTTTGATGCCTATTTTAGTCTGCTGGAAACTCCTAAATTGCACCGCATGCATCGTGCTCTCCGCTTGTCTTTGTTTCTCGCTGCACCGGCATCGCTCGCTGCGGATTCTCGAATCGCTGAGGCTACGCCGACACACTCGCTAAAAATAGCAAGTTCCTATCGAGTGAGAATCTTCGTTGCATGTCACACCATCGCGAAGCTCTCGAAAAACCCATCAGGAATCACCCGACATGCAAAAGAAACCTCGACATGCAAACCCTAAAAATAGCCTCGGAAGGCTGAATTCTGAAAGTAGTCGTCTCGTCTTGCATGTTACATCATCACGAAGGTCTTGAAAAACCCAGAAGGAATATCCAGACATGCAAAGAAAATCTCTGCATCTGGACCCTGAAATTTGTGCCGGAAGCCGGACTGCTAAAAATAGTAAGTTGTCCGATTTCGCTCAAATTTTGCACGTGAGTAGCCTGGTAAGCTCTGAATGCTGTGTGACTGTTGGAATCTTGAAAATGTTGACGAATCGCCTGTAATTTCACACTTACTAAAAATAGTAAGTACCTTAGAATCGGATGAAAATTTGCTGAGAACCTGCTGGAGACATGCTGACAACACTGTTAAGCTCAATTTTCAATATATTCACTTTATTCGACCTCAGACTGACCAGGAAGACTCAAACCCTAATTTTCAGACTTGGTCAGGATTTCACGTTATGGTTCAACGGCGGGCCCGTCCCAGAAAGATAGACAGAACGAGAGAGAGACAACGGCAAAAACAAACCAACATCAAAACCAAAAGCAAAGCCAAAGAGTCCCAGCCATACCGGCTTATGTGTGAAAAACGTCACAACACGACCAACAGTACTGATCACTGTTGAGAAGGGGACATTACAGAAGTCGGCCCAAACAAAAAGGAATTTATTTATTTTATTTTCAAACTTAGGAAGGGTGCTAGGAATGATGAGACGACTAGCATTCAAATGAATTTAATTTCCGCTTTGTAAGGATAAATCTGCCTTGGAATGATTGCAATGATAGTAATGAATTGCCATCATATGCCTTTGACATCAATGACAATAATTCTAACAAGCATGCTACTCCCTTAATATTATAGTACATAGGGCTATGTATACTCGGCTTGTGGCTATCTTAACTCTTAATTAAGTCATATTATCATTATTATATTGTTATTTAGTTTAGCTAGGTTGGCCTAAAGCTTATATATGGTTATCTAAGTCGACTTGGGTAGTATCCTAGGCATAAGTAGGGTATATATACGAGG
>VDFB02326743.1:0-17922 GCA_007258455.2 Sequoia sempervirens | reverse complement strand
AATATTGGAGTAGATATAACTTCTATATTTCAAAGGAATTGGAGAAAAATTGAATGATTTATTGCAAAATTAGGGTTTCTACCCAATTTATTTAGAAAGCGCATATATTCCAAACCTTGATAAATTTCTTTGTATTTTTTAGTGGGTTTTTGTAGAAATGAAAGAGGGGCCTAATCCAAATTTTAGAGGAATTGAAGTAGAAATAAGTGATTTACTACATAATTAGGGTTTCCAACAAATTTTCTCTAAAGGCTAAAAAACACTACTACCGCTACCTTGTGCAAGAGAGACATGACAATATACAAGAAAGAAAGGGTTTAAAATTTTACTTCCATTGCATACCCAAATTTAGTTGTATTGAATATATACTTTTATTTTATTGATGGATCATCTCTAGAATTAGTTATTTTTCTTAATTAATATAGATTAATCATAAATGATATTTTATCTCCTATTCTCTTTATTTTTTGTTATTTTTTTTACAGTCTCTACATGCTATTATAGTTGTTTTAAATTTAATGAAAGGTAGACATAAAAATAAAAGAAAAAAAATAAAAACAAAATAGAAACTCTACCTCCCATATGTGAGATGCCTCCCTTATGGGAGTTGTGGCCCCCCATATGGGAGCAACAACTCCAATAAGGGGTCACCTCCCATTGATGGAGGAGGTGGTAGTAGGGGAGAATCCCCTATCCACCCCTTGAATTTTTTATTTTGTTTGTTTTCTTTTAAATTTGTTGTTTTAAGCATATAAAATGTATAACATATTAAGTTTAAAATATATTATAATTGTATATATAAAATATAAATAAAATAATATAATTTATAGTGTTTTCCTTGTTATACTAAATTTATAATATTTTTTAATTGTTATTTGTAAGAAAATGGAGCAGGGTGGCGAACTAGAGCGAAAATTTGTAGGAGAAGTGAAAGGGAGACGTTGGGGAGACATCAAAGATGATAGCCATCAAGGAGAGAATGTAGAAGTGGAAGGCAGGAAAAAGTGAGCTGGGCACATCTTGCAATGGGTATTTGAGAATGGAACTTGGGTGGACAAATGCCGCCTACATTACCACAAGATGGAAGGCCCTATGATGCAAAACTATAACCAAGTGAGAAGGTGGGCCCAAGGTGGTGGTTGGGGGAATATTCCTGATCTAGGATGGAAGGTAGTCAGGTGGCAAAGGAATGAGGAGAATCCAAGCATGCGAGACTCAAGGCATGGGTGGTTCTGGGAAAATGGGCCCCATGGAAATTTGTCAAATTCAAATTGGAGAGACAATGGTAGTGGCAATCTGAAATGCACCAGAAAAGTTTGGAGAGTGAAAGGTTCAAAAAACCCTAATCCAGAGAAAGAAGGAAAAATGGGTCAACAAAACAAAGAACCTGAATTTGGAAAAAGAATGAATTCAAGAGATCGGGGATTGAACAAGAGAAAAGTGAATAGGAGGAAGTTCCATAATAAATGGAAGGGATTGGATGTGGAAGATAGCTCGAGGCCGTGGGGAAGCAAGCTATATTTGATACCAATAGAAGTGATCGAGCAAGAGTAACCAGACTGACAGATAAAGCATTGTTCGCCAAATGGTGCAGCCCAGGATGCCCTAAAGAGGAGATCAAGGCTTGGTGGAAAAAAAAAATTAAGGACCGGGTAAGCATCCATCAACTACCAAATTCCTTCTTCCTCATAGAATGTATAGATCAAAATTTAAAGCAAGAAATAGTATATGGGAAACCTCTTTTATGAATAGACATAGCTTTCATTGCCTAAATTGGAAATCAAACTTTGATCCTTGGAATTACTCAATTAAACAAATCCCTACATGGATCAAACTGGTGGACCTTCCATCAGAATTTTGGAATGTGGAGGCCATGGTGAGAATAGGGGATGCCCTAGGGGTGTGTCTAGGAGTAGACGAAGACTATAAATGGCAAAGACGATGTGGAAGCCAACATCTTGGTAGAAATAGAAAAGGGAGTTGGAATTTACAAAAAATTAGAGATCTTGACAAAGTATGGAAGTTGGTAGTAGGAAATACAGGTGTGTGAAGGTGCATGCCCAAGAAAGTTCCTTTTTAGAGAATCAACCCAAGAAGGTGGCTCAAACAGGGGATTGGGGAAAACCGAAGGTGAGATGGAATTGGAAATAGGAGATAGCACATCCCAAGGAAACTTGGCCTGATCCTAAGAAGATCCATCCCAGAGAGAATTTTTAGGATCCAAGAAGCAAAAGATTGTATGGGAAGCACAGGCCGGAAGAGAGGAATTCCACCCAGTGTAGGAACATTTGAAGGATGTGGCCACACATGCAAAAAAAGACCTTAGCACTCTTCTAGGCGAAGCAAAGGAACTACAAAAAGACATTAATATTCAACTCGGAGAGCTGACCAAGGAAACAAAAAACTCAGAAATGGGAGTGTAGAAGGTGGGAGGTGAGGAAGTGAAGGGGAAGTAAAGTATCAATAACAATGAAGAAGAGGAGATCCTAGAGGAGGATGAAGATAACTCACAATCTGATTAGGAAGAGAGTCATCAATTCACAGAAGTAGAAGAAGAATACCTAGAAGAGGCAGAGGAGGGAGAGTTGATTGAAGAAAGGATGCTTGAACAATCCAAATCAAAAATAAGAAAACCAAACATAAAAAGGAAAATAAAAAGGGGTTGAAAGACGAATAGAGCTAAGTTGGTAATTACAGGCAATGCAGCAGGGTAGAGGAAGTTGGGAGCTAGGAAGGATGTCCTCCTTCTGAAAAACAAATGAGGATCATTACATGGAATGTCAGGGGCATCAATGCCCCTAACAAATGGCACATGGTCAAGCACCAAATTGACTAGTCAAAGGTTGACATAATTCTAATTTAGGAATCTAAATGAAGCAATGAAGAGGGAAAGAAAAGAATGAACAACTGGAGGCAATGGAAAGAAAAATTCAAGGAGGCTATGGGTGCATCTGGAGGTTTGGAAGTAATATGGAATCCTCTATCAATAGAAGGTGAAGTTAAAAAAGAAGATGACAATTGGCAGCTGATAAGGTTCAAGGGATTGATGAGAAATGAACTCTTCTTCATCATCAATGTATATGGCCCAATAGCCACTATGGAAAAAAGATAAGTGTGGAATAAAATTTCAAGTGAATTGGAAAATCAGAGGAATGAAAGAGGAATAGTAATAGGAGATTTTAATGCTACCCTGAATAATGAAGAGAAGCAAGGGTAATGGGAATAATCATGGCCATACAACACGATTTTCAAGAATTTGTAGATAGTAATCAGCTAGTAGAATTGCAAACCAAAAATGGGACTTACACATGGTCAAACAAAAGGAAGGGATCCACCAACATAGTTGAAAAGTTGGATAGATTCCTGCTTTGGGGAGATTGGGGTGATTTAGCAGCCACGTAGGAATCCCAAATTCTACCCTTCACAGGGTCATACCATTTTCCAGTATTGCTCTCCTTTGGCTAGGAAAACCCCCCAAAGGGAAGTCCATTCAAGTTTGAAAATATGTAGTTGAGGGATGAAAATTTGTCAGAGCTAATAGACAGATGGTAGAATGAGATCAAATTTGGAGACAAATTGGAGCTTTTTAAGATTAATAAGAAATTGGGATTCATCAAAACTAAACTAAAAGAATGGAACAAGACCCATTTCAAAAACATATTCCAGGAAAAAGAAAGAGTAGAGCAAGAAATCAGAGCCCTCAATGAGCACATAATAGAAAAATGAATGGATGCAGTTGATTTTGAGAATGAAAGATGTTTGAAAGATGAACTAGCAAAGCTACTAAAGAGGAAAGAATGCTTTTAGCATCAAAAATCAAGAGAAACTTGGTTGAAAGAAGGAAATAGGAACACAAAATACTTTCACAAATCAACAATCACCAACCGGAGTAGGAAAAGAATATCAAAAATCAAGAAATAAAATGGGGAAGCAACTCAATCTGTAAAGGAAGTGAATAAGGAGGTCATCATATTTTTTGAAGCCATCCTAAACAAGGAAAACCAAGAGAACAGAGCAACAAGGGAAAGATTGTTGAACTCAATCCCATCAATCATAAATGAAGAGCAGAACAGATGATTGTATCAGAAAATCTCTTTGGAAGAAGTCAAGGAAGCAATGTTCTAGATGAATCTAGACAAGGCTCTAGGGCCGAATGGCTTCCTGGATAGTTTCTTCCAAAAATTTTGGGATATAGTAGGGAGTGATCTAGTAGTGGTAGTGGAAGAATAAAGAAGAAGAATGGCAATGCTGGGGGCAATAAATCATACATTCCTAGCTCTAATTCCCAAGAAAAAAGACCCACAGACAATGAGTAATTTTAGACCAATTGAATTATACAATACGGTGTATAAGGTGGTCACTAAAATCATAGCAAATAGACTCAAGGGAGTTCTAAATGAGGTCATATCAGAAGAACATAGTGGCTTTGCTCTAGGAAGGTCGATTACAGAAGGTATAATCATTGAACATGAAACCATACACACAACCAGGAAGAATAAGGTGGTGAAAGGCGCAAGACAACTGAGAGGGGGGTGAATTAGTTGTCACCAATCACATTCACAAATCTCAAACAATTATCAACTCCACGTCTACTTTAATATGTTATTAAGTATGAGCATGAAGTGAAAATAACATAAAGCAATATCAACACAGGAAACACCATATTTATGTGGAAAACCCAATAAGGGAAAAACCATGGTGAGGATTAACTCACAATATAAAGTAATAGAAAAACCGATTACAAGAGGCTCACTGCCCAATATAGGACTCATTGTCCAATAGGGAGGCTCACTGCCTATAGATACAAAAAGATAGAAATAAGAATGTTATATAGAGAACACTTTCTCAATGCAATAGAAGATCCATCACAACAACTTCCACACATCTACAGCCTTGATAAAAAAATTGTAGACCCCATCATCTCACTGCTTTCAGGAGTCTAACAAATTAAAGTATTGATGCCTCAATTCACTTTCACACACTCTTGCTTCTCACACTTGTTGCATGTCACACACCATCCTTAACATCTTGACTTGCATTTATACCATCTTCAACCTTAGAAATTTTCTCCAAGGTCGGCTACACACACCTCATATTACAAATTCATATTAGGTCGGCAACTCAACATTTTTGCAATGGAATAGAATGAGAGTAGACCAATCCAACACTTAACCAAGACTCAAAACAACATCTTGGATCAATCACACACTTCCTTAATTGATACTTATCCTTCGCATGATGTGTAAACACTAGGTCAACCAAACCTAATGAAAACAAAAATGAACTTTGAAGTACATGCTTCCACAGTGAGAAGATAACATGTGGACCACATAACACATTTCACCATACACTGGAACACATCTCAAATGCCTTCAGATTCATCCGCAACAAATGCAACAACCTTCATACACAAAATACTTTCCATCAATCCATTTGGACTACATAGACACACACAGTAATTCTAAAACTAGTCTTCCAAAGCACCAAACCATGAACACGTTCGACAGAACATAGATAACACCATTGCAAACCATCTTCTAGATCCTCAAGACCTAAAACAAACCAATGGAGGATTGCAGAGCAAATACATTTCTCCCAATCTATAGATAAACAAATCTGCTAGACCAATTCACACACCGGTAAACGCAACTTTCACGAGCTTCATCAAACCAAAAGCTCTAATCTAGGATATATCACACACGGGTGGCCTTAAACAACACTTTAGATCCTCACAAGCATAGGATCAACACAAAATAAATGTGAAGCACATACCGGAGTACATTCTGAACACAAACACAATTTTGTCTTCACTATTTCTCAAAATCACTTAGTAACTCATCATATCAGCACACCTGCAACGCCATAAAGATAGCTCCATGTACTCACAAAATCTCTACAATATCTCAACTATACCTGCATAACCTGCAATCACTTGTTTCCTTTCTCTGCAACAACCTATATTGTGTTGACATCAATGACAACATTAATGAAAACACCACCATACTCATTCATACTTGCAACAATCTCCCCCTTTGTCATTGATGGAAACACATGATGTGAAAAAGCACCAAAGACACAGTACACACTCTCCTTTATTATCTAGATTAGAAAGCCTACACAACATTCCTACAGTCTCTTTTTCTTATAATATTCTATCTTTTTCACATGACTCTCTCCCCCTTTGACATCAATGGCAAAGAAAAAAAAAATGATCACTCCCCTTAGGAGTGCACCCACATCTCATATTGCAACAATGATACTTCCTACTCCCCCTGAGGAGTAGACCCCAGTCATCGGTCCAAACAAATGAAGAATTTGTAGATCCACTGGACTAATGCACCTCCATGTGCACCTAGTTCAAAGAAGGAGTGATAGTAACCCCCAACTTCTCCTTGAGATACTCAAAATTATCCTTCGGAAGAGCCTTAGTAAATATATCAACAATTTGATCCTTTGTAGACACATACTCCAATCTAACTTCATTCTCCAATACCTTCTCCCTTAAGAAATGATATCTGATAGATATATGCTTTGTCCTTGAATGCATTACCGGATTCTTTGAAATATTTATTGCACTTGTATTATCACAGAAGATAGGGATAGGCTCATCACATATCACTCCTATATCCTTCAATGTTTGCTTCATCCATAATACCTATGTGCAACAAGATGCTGCTACAATGTACTCAGCCTCTGTAGTGGATAAAGAGATTGAATCATGTTTCTTGCTTAGTCATGAAACCAATCTTCCTCCAAGAAATAATGCACCACCACTTGTACTCTTTTGATCATCTACACAACCAGCCCAATCTGCATCAATGTAAGCACTCAAAATGAAATCAGTATCCTTAGGATACCATAGGCCATAATCTGAATTGACTTTTAGATATCTGAATATCCTCTTCATAGCTGTAACATGTGCTTCTTTAGGTTTTGCTTGAAATCTGGCAACCAAACATACTACATGCATGAAATCTGGTCTAGTAGCAATAAGATATAATAGTCCACCAATCATAGATTTGTACATGCTTTGATCAGCTTTAGGAGAATCATCATCCTTACTTGGTTTGCATCTAGTCACCATAGGGGCATAGACCGGTTTGGAATCATCCATTCCAAACTTCTTCAACAACTCTTTGACATACTTTGATTGTGAAATGAATATGCCCTTATCAGTTTGATTCTCTTGAAGTCCTAGAAAGAAATTGAACTCACCAATCATAGATATCTCAAACTCCTTTTGCATCTCCTCTGCAAATCTCTTGCACATACCCTCATTTCCTCTGAAGATAATATCATCAACATACACAACCACTATCAACATTTTGTTTACTTCAACTTTGAAATAGAGATTATTTTCTATGAAGCCTTTGTTGAACCTTTGTTGTGTCAAATATCTGTCCAACCTTGCATACCATGCTCTGGAAGCTTGTTTAAGTCCATATAGTTCCTTTTTCAACTTATAGACCATGTTTGGTTTATCTGATAATTGAATTCCCTCTGGTTGTTCCATGCACACCTCTTCTTCCAATTCTCCATTCAGGAATGTAGACTTAAAATCCATCTGATATACCTTGAAATATTTATGAGCAGAAAATGCCAAAAACATTTGAATAGTCTCCATTCTTGCCATCGGGGAAAATGTCTCCTCAAAGTCTATTCCTTCAACCTGTGAATAACCTTTGCATACAAGTCTTTATTTTCTTCTTACTACTTCACCATTCTCATTTAGCTTTTTCCTAAATACCCATTTTATACCAATTATGTTCTTGTTTACAAATCTAGGAACCAATTCCCATGTTTGATTTTTCTCTATCTGTTGCAACTCCTCTTTCATTGCTCTAACCCAATTCTCATCTTTGCATGCTTCACACATTGTTTTAGGTTCTATCTTGGAAATTAAACATAGATTTACCTCAGCTTCCACCACTTTGCTTCTTGTCTTTACACCTTCACTTTTATCTCCAATTATCTGCTCTTCAGGATGATTTTTTTGTACATATTTTGGGGTCTTAGGAGCAGGTTACAGAGCTTCTTCTTCTTCAATATGTTCTTCTTATTCCTTATTCTCTTCTTGTACTTGTCTACAAATAGGTTCATCTTATTCAACTTCATTTATTTCAATTGGTATGTGCATATCTTTATCAACTTTTACATTTGCACTGTCAACTATCTTTCTCAATCTTTTATTGAAGCATCTATAAGTTTTGCTATTGGTTGAATATCCAAGTAAAATACCTTCATCACATCTTGCATAAAACTTTCCAAGTTTCTCATCATATCTTTTGTAACATCTTCTTCCAAACACCTTAAAGTACTTAACAATAGGAATCTTGCCAATCCACAATTCATAAGGAGTCTTTGTGTTGTTGCCTTTGATCTGAACTCTGTTAAGAATATAAATAGCAGTGTGGATTTCTTCTCTCCAATATACATCAAGTACATTTTCCTCTTTCATCATAGTCCTTGCATCCTCTTGAACAGTTTAGTTCTTCCTCTCTACAACTCCATTCTGCTGAGGAGTTCTAGGAGTAGAAAAATGTTTGTTTATACCACGCTCTTCACAAAATGTATTAAACTCACTATCACCATTAATACTTCATATTCTTGTGGGACCACATAGGTTTGTATGAATCAATTCTAGCATTCTGGTAGTTGATTGTTCTTTTCCTTTAAAACTACATCTTGTTTATTTTCCCAATTGACAACTTCTACAAACAGTATTGGTAGGCTTTGTGATTTTAGGTAGATCACTAACAACTTCTCTTGAATTGATCCTGGTCAGATTGTCAAATTTTACATGTCCCATCCTTCGGTCCCATAGCCAACTTTCATTAACTTGAGATACAAAACACTGACCATCAACACCCTTAAGCTGATAAATTTTTCCATATGTTCTTCCTACAACTACCACAATTATGGACCCTTTTCTGATCTCACATGTATTATCTTGAAACACAAGCTTGAATCCTTTGCAACACGTGTCCAACACTCAAGAGATTATGCCTTAAGCCCTTAACATAATAGACATCATTAGTATTGTATTTTTCATTAAAACTAATTGTTCCTTTTCCAACAATCTTTGCACTAGAATCATCTCCAAATATGACTAATCCTCCATCGTACTTTTCAATTTTAGTAAACTTACTTTTGTCTCTGGTCATATGATTTGAGAAACCACTGTCAATCATCCAAAAGTCTTCATCTTATATAGCATGAAAGGCAGTAACCAGAGTACCTTCCATCTCATCCTTCTTGTTTTCTGAACCACTTTCCCTTGCACATATTCCATGGTTAGTAGACACAGATTTATTCTCCAAGGCTAGAAACAAGTATTCATCATTATGTCCTTCAAAATCAGATTCATCATCATAAATTCTAGCATCTTCTCTAACATAGTACAATTTCTTGAACTTCTTATCCTTTTTTGTCTTTATTGTCTCTACTCTTCTTGTGTATGGCTCTATTTGGACATCTTGAAGTGTAGTGACCAATATTTCCACAACTGAAACATTTAAAGGGCAACATACCTTTGTACTTGTCGGTACCTTTCTTCAATGTCCTTGTAAATTTTGCTTCCAACTCCTTTGAACCTTCACTATCTTGATCATCTTTTGTCTTAGTGGCTTTGAAGGCTATTTTTGTTTGCTCCTTTTCTTTTCCAAATTTCCTCATTTCAAATGCAGTCAAGGTGCCAAATAGCTATTCTTTCATGATTTTTTTTAGATCACACACTTCCTCAATAGTTGAGACCTTGTCACTATAACTCTTTAGTAGGGTCATTAAAATCTTCTCTATTACATCTTCATTTGTCAGAGTACCACCTTAATTTTTGACTTCATTTACTGCAATATCAACCCTCTAAAGTAGCTTGCAATGTCTTCACCTTCTTCCATTTTCAAGTTCTCATATTTGGGCTTTGATGTTAGCTTCTTTGATATGTAACACCCGTATCGCGAACCCCAAAGGACAACTAAGGCAACGATTACCACACAATTTTTTTTTTTAAAAGTAAAACTAACATACATGAGATGCACAAAAGTTATGACATGAACATTCATTTAAACAAACCCAATATCATTTACGTCCCTTGGGGTACACGAAGATACATTACGAAACTTAATGCCATACATCAATGATAAAGAATGAAAGCCAAATCTAATCCATGACGAAGCATATATATAAACCTTCAATAAGAACCATTCACTTAAATGAATACAATACTTTGAATAACTTCTGATATGGATCCATATCCACACAAGGTTCACCAATGATAAATATTACATCACATCCTTTTCATTACTTTACACTATTCAAGTCTTACAATGATACAAACATGTTTCCCAATATGGGCAGGAACCACATAACAAGATAAGATGATACAGCAGAAAGATAAGAACAAAGTAATGTAACTGGCTCGAAGACAAATACAACTCTGGAGTCGCTGCAACGGCACCAATCTCCACCTCTCGATCCTTGACTGGGGACCCAATGGGGTGCTTAGCACGTTCCACCCGACCACGTGTGTCTGAAGACCCACCCCCCATGCTAAGGAGCTGACAAGAAGAGACCTCAACCAAGAACATCCAAACAGGGAACCACAAGACTCAACATCATACAAAGGTATCATGAAACTCACGGATTACAATGACATAATCAACATCATTCATGAGTCAACAAAATCAAATAAAACTATGAAAACTCATCACGTTAAACCCAAGTGATAACAATTAAGAAAGTCACCAAAGAGCATCTATAAATCATTTCCACAAGAATCCAAAACAACATTAAGATTAGAATATCCAGAGGCGACAAGAAACAAGAACAAGGGTGTCTAGTCGGGAGGGTCATCGCATAGCTCACATGGGATCCCCTAGCACTTCCTCCAACCGAGGCGTCGACACCCATCTATGGATTCCCTAGCCCTCAAAAACAACATAAAGATACACTAACAAGAGGTAACTACAACCAAGCACAAGGGTGTCAAGTGGAGAGTGTCATCGCATAGCTCTCATGGGATTCTCCTGGCCCTTCCTCCAATTGAAGTGCTAGCACCCATCTATGGATCTCCTGGTCCTTCCTCCTAACTGAGGCGCTAGCAC
The DNA here is from genome assembly GCA_007258455.2 of Sequoia sempervirens. NCBI lineage: Eukaryota > Viridiplantae > Streptophyta > Pinopsida > Cupressales > Cupressaceae > Sequoia > Sequoia sempervirens. Next base: position 6,820 of record VDFB02326743.1, on the reverse strand, counting down.
CATAGGGTAGCTAATGCGGAGCCGATAATCTCTCGTGAGGACGAGACTATGACTTTTCCGACCACGGCCTTCTCAGTCCGTCACTAGTCTATGGTAGCCCTAGTGCATAACCGAGGAATCCAATGTTTTATTATCTTGTATTTTTTAAACTACCCAACCCTCTAAATTCTATTGTTTAGGTTATCACTTGTTTAACTACTCTTTTGTGGGTTATCCTAAGCCCTTCCTCATCCTGAGGCGCCGGCGCCCACAAAGAGCCACTCTCCCTATGACCCTTAACATATCTCAAAACAGGCAAGGGGTTGTACAATAATCGAAAAACAAATAATCTCAAGACCAAACTACACGAGGCATTAACCATCTCGCTATAAACACATAATCAATGTCTCAACAATTCATGTACAACCCTTTTAAAATCATGATATCAAAACACTTGCCTCCTCAAGGGCACATAAGAGAAAACATCAACTGACAATAATCTCAAGCCTCTAGAAGCCAAAAGAATGACAATCTACAAACAAGGGTAAAATGAAGCAACAAGAATTTTTCCAATTAAATTCCCACACAAGGATAAAATTCAGCTAAATCAATGATCATGACAACCGAATAATCAACCAATACACAATCTTAGAATGAAAATTAATCCACTCCAATATAGGCAACAATCAACCACCAATGTTCTATGTAATGATCCATATAAAGGACATACCAACAACAAATAAATGAGTAGAATGGAGGATAATATTCAAAAGATCATCTAAATTAACTATACCACTTGTAACCAACCAAATTACGAATAACCTAATCCACCAATGTTTACATAATTTATCAAAAAAAATACTTAAAGTAATCCCTCTCACTATTTTACTAACCTACCCATTAACCCTTCCTACTTAATTTCACTATCCAAATTATAATAGAATCCATTTGTATACCTATTCATTCATAAGGAGTAATCCAAAATATGAAAAGAGGCTATTTGAGCACGTTACTAAGTATCCCAATAATCCTTTTATAATAAAATTGCCATGCAATATTAACAAAAGATCACTACGACTGAACGACCTAGTGAGTTTGCTAATCTATCCCTAGATAGAGCAATAATTAACTAAAACAATCTAACTTAATTTATTTAATTAAAATCCTGTGATGAATTAACATAAGAAACACCGACCCCTTATATACTTTAACACACAACATATTTTATTTCCTAAGCTAATATTCATTAAGTTGACCAATACACCCATAGTCATAAGTGACGTGACTCGAATAATAGGGTAACTAAATACACTTCTACAAAGATCTTAAGACCCACATAAATTTAGATCTGGGTAAGGGTATTCTTACACAAAGTCACGTGTTTATCTATCAATGAAGTCAAATACCCACAACATTCACTTATTTTATCAAGACGCAAGTCATGCATTTGAGCTATTCAAATCAAGATCAAAAGAAGAATAAAACCAGTTTCAAATTTAATGAAGCCATGATAACGGGATTTATAATTTATATAAGTATACTTTAAGATCAATATATATGTATCTAAAATTTGGGCCAATCTTATGGCATACGCATAGAAATGAATAAAGGATACCTACATACAATGTATTCGATGGGGTAAAGACATACAACACCATAAGAAAGGTTAAGAGCAGAAAACAGAAAACATTAAGGCTACAATACAGAGCATCGAATGCTTAGCATGAGACATAACCCAACGACTAAGAAGTACGAAAGACGAAAACCCAATGGCACAAATTAGAAATTCATCAATCAAAACAAAATGGAACTAACAATATATATATATATATATCAGATGGAGAACCAGGAAAAGACAAGCAAATGCAGGGAGTAAGGAAGGCGACACAACTCAGCAATGTTACTTTTACCAGCCACGCTATGTTTAAATCCCTTGACTAAAAGGATTTCCCATGGAGGGCGTCGATCCAAGGATTCAAAACATGTCAACCCTGAGGTACATATGACTGACTTCCACAGACGATCTGTAGCAGAAGAATCAGAGAGACTATTTCAATTTCTACATCTTTGCAGGTCTAAAAGTTGTAGCTGTGATAGGTTGCCAATGGTTCTGTGAGTTACTTAATTGTGACAATAGCTGGTATCTTGTCACTATAACTCTCTGGTAGGGTCATCAAAATATTCTCCTTTACATCTTCATCTATCAGAGTACCACCTTGATCTTTTACTTCATTTGCTGGAATATCAACCCTCTGAAAGTATTTTTCAATGTATTCACCTTCTTCCATTTTCAAGTTCTCATATATGTGCTTTTCTATTAGCTTCTTTAATAATTTGAATTTATCATTTCCTTCATAGATATCTTTCAACTTTTCCCACACTTCATAAGTAGTGCTTAATGAAATAACTTTTTTCTGCTCAATCTTAGATAAATCACTATAGATTGCACACCTTGTTTTTTCATTTTCCTCATCGACATAAATATCATCTGCAGAAGAAGGACCACTTACAAGTGCAACATACTTTGTCTCAACAGCTTTCCAAGTCTTATATCCAAGAGAGATTATGTAACCTCTCATCTACACTTTCCAGTCACTATAGTCATATCCATCAAACATAGGGATTTCCAATTTTTGCACCATAAAATCTACCTCAAGCGCTAAGCCTTTCTCCAAGGAAACAAAGCTCCAATGGCACTCAACTACAGAGCGGCACAAGACAACCGAGGGGGGATGAATCATCCTCACCAATCATATCTATAACTCGTCACGTCTCATACTTTGATGCTATTTTGACCATGACTTACTTTGATACTATTTTGACCATGACTTACTTTGACGCTATTTTGACCATGACTTATTTTGATAATGTTTGACCATGATTTATTTTGATAATGTTTGACCATGACTTTATGGGATATAATATACGAATTATGATACTATGCTTTGATGTATGGGAATGTAGAAAAATAATTGTTTTCTTTCAAGAATTATGAGTGCATTTATATAAAATAGGAATGTTGATTTAATTTTTAAATTTACGTTTCTACAATGGTTACTAATACACTTTCGTTTTTGCACGCCTGAGTGCATTTGAGTGGCAGGTGATCGAAGGCCAAGGTGATCGAAGGCCAAGAGTGTGATTGAGGAAAAGAAGGTTAGCTTTCCGACAGGGTAAAAGAGGAGAAGCTCTCGATTACACACACACCACTTAAATCATGTAGCTGCATTAGGTCATGTTTGTTTTTCAATGTGATTGCGTGAAAATGATTAGCATAGCAAATTTAAATTATGGTTTAATTAACCTTAGAAATTGTGGAAATAATATGGCTTATTCTATTTTAATTATTCCCCATTTACATTTGAGCAACAAAAAGGAAAAATCTGTTTTAAAAGAAATATAATTAAAAATAAAACAAAATAAATAAAAGAATAGAATATTGTGTTTGCATAAATGAAAATTTTAGGTTTGCATAAAAGGGGATATAATTCTGTTTTGTATATAATTTTCCAAAAATAAGGAGGAATGAACAGCCCGAGAGAACATTGGGCTCTGGAAATTATGTCTTAAAACCAACAAAGCAGATGGCATGTGGCAATCCTTAGAAATTGCATGAGAATTTTATTTGTCATCTGGAAATTTTATGCATGATCCTCGAAAAGAGGTAGGGAGCTTTAAGAGAGAAAAGGAGACTTCGAATGAATCATATCGGAGAGTTCTGGAACAGAGACAAAGAAGGTATTGCTGGGCTTCTGCACTGGAAGCAAAAATTTGCCAGGTTCTTTTCTTACTTTGCCTTCTTTTAAATTTAAAACTGCAGTAAGGAAATGGAAGGAATGAAATGCTTTATTCCATGATATGAGCACAAACAACTGAGAAATCTTTTCAATTTCGTTTTTAAATTTGGGAAATTGTTTACTTCTTTTGTTGCAATATAGAATACACATTCTTTCTTCAGAATTAGGGTTTTTATTCTGTTACAAAATCTGCAACTTATTGAACTGCTCTGAAGTATAATTGGAAATACATATATAATCATATATATATATACATATATATATGCACAGGAATTCTGAATTCCCATGCATATATATATATATATATATATATATATATATATATATATATATATATATATATATAACTCTGTCATCTGAACAAATTCAAAATGTCTTTGAGATAAATTCGAATGCAGTTTATACTGGGCAAATGTTTTCTTTATTCTGAGTTTTGAAATTGCTATCCATAGGAATGAGGAAGGGATATTATTCCCTTGTCCTCCCCATGGGAAGGATGCGACCCTGTGAGAGGCTTGCGCCCTCCACAGGCCGCGGCCTGTGGAGGAGGTGCGAGCCCCTCACAGTCCGCCCCCTCCCCATGGGAGGGGCAAGGGCTTCCCCTGAGCCTTTTGTTGCTCAATGCTAGTAAGGAAACCCTGTAAAATGTCCTGTTCTATGTGCACGGCCAATGAATTCTTGAACAGTTTAAAAGAACTAGAAATTCTTTCTTCAAATTACACACAGCTGTACATGAATTTCTACATACACACACACACACACATATATATATATATGTATACATATACATTTGGCTGTATATACATACATATATATATATTTATATATATACATATATATATAGAGATATCCATGCATATATGTGCCAAAATACAAGTTGAAAATAGGAAAATCATTTCCAGAAAGTAGTATGAACTCTATTAATTATACACAAATATCTCAGAATTGTTAAACCTAAAACAAGAATAGAAATGTTTTTGAGAAACCATGTAAACTGGAAAGCATCTTGATTACTTAAACATATACTTACAGCAGAACAATCCTGAGTAAAGGAATACAACATCAAAATTTGAATGAAAGATTATCTTTCAAACCTCAGAATTTTTGAATAAATTGCACTGTTTCAGTATATTATTATTACTCTGTAACCTGTATTGAAATTGGGAATTAAACTGTCAGTCAGCCTGAGCTTGGAAAGAATAGAAATGCATACTGAAAACAAAAAACACTGTTCCTTCTTTCTATTAGTGCACTGAAAAGTATTAAGACATATATGTTCTTCTTTAAAACAGAGCCTTTATCCAAATCAAAAGGGTTACTTACCAAAGAATAAATGACATCTTACTACTGAATTTACAAAGGATGTTTTGAAATTCATATTTGAAATTCTTTTAGAATTAATTGAATGATTGAAACATGTACGAAAATGCATAATTTTTCTGCTTTGGTATTTATTCATACTTCACTATGGTAACTTCCGGGACAGGGTGCCGAAGGTGGGCCAACAGAGATGGTAGTATTACCTTTTCTAAACTACCATTTACTTGTATTATTTATGCTTGGCCAAGCACTTGTACCATTGAAATAGATGGGTTTGTTTTTAAAAGCCTAGAAACATATATGTATTTGAGTCTCTGCCACCTGTTGCAAGAAATGTGTTTATTTCTCATGTTAGAAATGCACATATGCACATAGGCATCAGGCACGCATCAAGAGTTCCCTCCTATTTTACTGTTTCGGGTTGCTAGGCTCCTTTATGCAGGGCCGGGGATTCCTTCGAGTTAGGAAGGGACCCAGGGAAGTCATGGACTTCGTGGTTGGGCGGAAAAGGCGCCTGAATCACATTCTTGGCCCTAGCTCGCAAGAAAACCCAAGGTGTCACGACAGTTGGTGGTTCCAAGATTTATTTGCTATTGATGTACTTATGTATTATTCAGGATTGGCTTGTTAAGCCCATTTGTAAATGTATATATGTATTTGACATTCTTTGTTGAAACTTGAAATGGAAGTGTGATTTGAAAGTATCTAATGTAACATTGATTTGAGGAGTTAAAGTTTTTTATAACTTAGCATAGAAAAGATGTTTCTATTAGAATTGTTGATTCTTCCAAGTGAGGTTGAATATATGTATATGAGAAAGTCATTTGAAATACTTATGTTTTGTATAATCTTGATACATTACATTGATGTTATTATTATATATATGAAATGCAATTCTCTTTATTAAGATCATTTGAAAGTGTTATGAACAATGTTGACTTCTTGGAAACCTTTTTATAATGGTTTGAATAAATTTAGAATACTCTTAATTTCTCTTTAATACTGATTTAAATGGATTGAAAACACTCTTAATTTTCCTCGAAAGCACCACGCTTCTTTCCTTAAGAGGTGGCATATGAACTTTGATTTAGAAAAGAACCCTTTTAGGACAGTTCTAGTTTGTGTGAGACTTCCTAGTTTACCACTTGAATATTAGGATGGAAGATATTTGGTTAGGAATTGCTAGCTCTTTTGGCTAGCTCATGGCTGTTGACAATGTGAGAAAATGTAGAAAACAATTGTTATTTGTAAGGTTTTGCATTATTGTGGATGTGGAGGTGTTTCTTTCTTCAATCATTTTATCCTCTAAATTGGGAGATTGAGTGCAATGGATCAAATATGAGGACTTTGTTTTTTTTGCAATCATTTTCAATTGAAAGGAAAAATAAATTGAGCAAAGAAAATAACAAATCAATTAGCATTGCAAGTGCACCAAGATGGTCACACTTTTGTGGCCAAACAAGAAAAAAATGCGCCATAACACGAACGCGTTATGTCTTTTTAAAAGCAAAAAAAAAAGTGAATCCAAATATCATTTGTCATTTTCTTTTTACTGTTTTTCATCTCCGCCCGCGGCCAAAAACCCTGCTTTATGCGCTCACATTGTTGGAGAGGTGATTTCTTCACATTTCATCAACTTCAGTTGGATTTTCTTCACAAATATGGTGCCACGATGACGAAGAGATGCAAGAGGTAAGTTTTGTTTGGTATTTGTTATGAATTTT